>ML808673.1:95565-124187 GCA_009831015.1 Picea engelmannii | reverse complement strand
GTGCATCTCCACCTATCCAAGATCAACTAGATCTTGGCATCACACCAAGGATCTCAACCTTGGTCTCCCACCAAGGATTTCTACCTCATGGCATCTCACCAACGGTCACTACTCTTGGCATCTCACCAAGAGTCACATCTCTTAGCATCTCCCCAAAAGTCTCCCCTCTTGGCATCTCACCAAGAGTATCTGGATCTTGGCATCTCACCAAGATCCTCAACTTGGCCTCCCACCAAGTAACTTCCCCCTGAAGTGGAACCTGAACTTGATCAGCTTGTCTCCATAGCCAAGTGAGGCTCAAGCCTCTATGGTGCCTTGCTCCTCCTCCTCGTCAATCTCTGATGCTCTGAAGCCCCTGCACCAATGCTCTGTCTTGGCAACTCTGAAACTGAAGTTGTCTCGGGTGGACCAGTCACCCCTGAAGATGGTGTCCTTGAAAACTGAGTCTAAGCTCCCTTTGAATCAATACTTTGAGTCAATAGGTCCTCCTAAACTCTGTCTCCCCGCCTAACGTTGGTTGGTGGATCAACTGAACAACAATTAACGAACGCACACTCCCTCGCAAACTGAGCATCAAACTCATCCTTCTCTGTTGTCGCTACAGTACCATCTTGTTGTTTCTTCTTCTTCTTCTTGGGACATTGTCCTGCATCGTGACCCATCTCTCCACAAGCAAAGCATCTCACTGTGCTCATGTCTCTCTCTTGCCCACTGCCACTCTGTTGTGGTTTGGCCCCTCCCTTAGGACCTTGTCTAGCACCTCTACCGGTCTTCTTCTTGCACTTAGTCCACAGAGCAAGGTCCTCATCACCCTCTGAAATACACTGTTGTCCTGAAGATCCTAAGCTGCATCTCAACTCCTCCTGTACGAAGTCATCCCAAAGTCTCTCCCAGGTAGGTATGACCTCCCGAGCTGCAATGCCTCGTACAAATGAACCCCAAGGTTTGGTAAAGATCTTCAAAGTTGTCCTCACTGGGAAGTCAAGATCCACAATCTCCCCAACTACGGCCAACTCGTCTCGAATCTGTGTAAATCTACCAAGGAATGATGTAACCGACTCGAAATCGAGCATCTGAATGCTCCTGAGCTTATCCTGCAAAACCATCTTCCAGTTCTGGTTTGGACTTAGGTAAAGCTTGCATAAAGACTCACACATCTCAAATGCATAGTCTTTACTAGTCAAATGTGGAATGATGTGGTCTCTCACCCCGTCACAAATAGTCATTTTCGCCTTGGTGTTTTTCTTCCTGAAATCTGCATCCAACAATGGTGAAGGAGCAGGTGCACGAGGAATCACCACGGGAGCTTGAACTATATCCCATAGTTCAACATCCTCCAAGACGAATATGATCCTGGTCTTCCAAGGGGACCAGTTGCTAGCTCTGTCTAGCCTATCCTCTGCCCGCATCTGGGACACCGACATGGTTGTCCACCAAAGCTCACACAGATGCTAACACTGCACAAGAGTATCGCCTCACTCCTGTCAACACAGGTGTGAAAAGAGGCAGTGAAACTACAACCTCACTCCTAACAACACAGGTGTGAAAAGAGGTTGTCCAATACAACCTCACACCTGTCCACACAGGTGTGAAAAGAGGTTGTCCAAATCAGCCTCACTCCTATCCAAATAGGTGTGAAAAGAGGCTGAAAACACAAGTCCAAAACAGTCCTACAGGCTGTCCAACAAATCTGCCCACAAGCTGTCCACTAATTCTGCCAACAAGCTGTCCAAAAATCTGCTAATAAGCTGTCCAAAAAATCTGCCAACAAACTGTCCCAAAACTGCCCATTGTATGCTCCCAAAAATCAGCAAGTCCTTGCCACCAAGGGCTTTGATACTATGTAGAAATTCGAGGTACTATAAGGCTGCCAAAACAGGTCTGTCCTTGACCTGAAATTTGGCTCTAAGTTTCAATCTCCAGAACTGTTGTTTGTTGTTGTTTTAGGACAGCAAACAGTCAAGTAACTTTCTGCTCATAATTTTTATGGTTAAGTACTCTTTTGAAGTGCTCTTGCAAGTGTTTTCATACCCCAATGTTAGCACATGCAATATACTCAAAACAAATAACACTCCTCTTGATCTTTACAACTCTAACAAGTTGATCTATACTGTAAGCATGCATGAAATGAACACAAGTATTTTTGGTCAACATGACCCTGGATAAAAAAAACCCCGGGGAAAACCAGTTTGGAATGAAAGTATATATAATGATGATCTTAAGTAGTGAATACAACAAGTAAGCTAATACAATGGAACCTGATACAATAGCAACTCCTCAATAGAGGCTTTGGAGTTCCAAGAAGAGAAATGCACCCAAGCTTAGTGTGCCCTCTTCCCTTGTTGCTCTATCCACTGAAGTGATGCGCCATCCTTCCTCCTTGGTCCAATGAAGAATCCCTTCCACACAAATGTGCTCTTGCGTGTCTCCTCCAACATGAGCCAAACAGATCTGAGATAGCACAAGTCCTTCTATTACCTGCTAGTGGTGCGCCCTCCTCCACAAGTGCACCCTCCTCCAAGCAATAACCAATACCAACAAATAATGAGGACCTACACCTCCATGAGCCCTCCATGAAAGATGGTGCCCAAGCTCTCCTCTCCCAATACTTCCATTCTCGTCCTCTTTCCCTTCTCCAAACTCACTTGGTGAACATACCACTGAATGAGCCTCCAAATGCCCTATGCCCTTCTTAAGGAATCATAAGGAAACCTAAAAATTCAATGGCCACGATCACTCCAAGCCATATCTAATACATGGTTGAGATCTCTCAAAAAGAATCTCAACTCAAAACCCACTTTGGGTTAAGTTCCCATAGTTCACTTTATGTCCCCCAATTCACCCACAACAAAGTGAATTAATAGTTAGTCACTTTTCACTCAAGTGACAAATTTCACCCTTTTGACTTAGTAAAATGTCAAAGTGGAATTAGACATAAAGTATAAGGCACAATGGGTCAAATATTTCCCTCTTGTTGTTTAGAGACCCACAACCACAAGGGGACCACTTTCCAAGGTACCCAAATCTCAACAATTTGAATGTTTCGAAGACCTGTTTAGGTTTATTATAGTATGTTTTTAAATTCTGATCAGGCAAAATGATGATATAAGATGTATATGGAAGATTGTATCTATTTTTAGTATAGGCGATGAGGTAATTAGGACTGAGGCCTTTTGAAGAACTTGTGGTTCGTGACCTCTGTGGTTTGTCAATGTATATTTGATTTCAAACTCCTAAATATCAATATACTAATTTTATTCTTAGGGAAAAAAAGTGAAGTTGACTTAACATCTCAATAGTAAGATGTATTTTATAAGCCCAATGACAAGGACAATGAAATAACACAAGTAAGCATACACCGAAGGTAGGTTGTATATAATAGTTGAAAATATATGTGAACATGTGCTAACCCCTGGATTTTTCTTCCTTAGAGATCTGGAGGGTTAGGAGCCAGCATAGACTATTCGGGCTGGCATTCAAAGATTTTCCCAGGTTGAGCACTTGTGTGAGCCAAAGGTTGGTTACCATCGAAGACAGGTACACGACTGATTGGTGATTGTTTTTGTTTTAGAGATAGAGCTAGCACAATTTCACATGGTTTGGAGAGAGATTGTTATTTTTAGCAAGTGACCTATTTTTAGTAGGCAGTGACTGAAGACTCATATCACAGTTTTGAGCATACAGTATTGGTCCTCGCATGATTCTAAGCCCAATGACACTTTTTCTGGAGATCATGCAAGTACTTTCTATTTTTAGCAGGTTGAGCTTCAGGCCTCAGATCAAGATTTTGAGCGTACAGTATTGATCCTTGAGAGATTCTAAGTCTATTGGACCTTTTCCAAGGTGACTTATCAGTATTTCTATTTTTGGCGGGTGGAGAATCGAGGCTCACATGTCAATTTTGAGCACATATTTGGAATCCTCACAGAAAATCAAATCTGATGAGTATGATATCATTGACATGCGACGAGATTCTATTTTTAACAATATTTATTTTTAGACATTTGTCACATGGCAGTGGTATCCTAGTCATCCTGGACATATTTAGCAGTTTCCTATTTTGTAGGGTCGGACCCTTATTTTTAGCAATTTCTATTTATAGCAAGGGTGGTTGCCTCCAAAGGTGACAACTGGCAGGGTCATATTCCGACAAATGGCAGTGATGTTGTGTGACATGTGGTAGTTGGGTGGCTTAATTAATCAAGGGGGCGCACTTTCCATGGAATAAGACAAATAATTAATGAGGTGGACATATAAGTGAGGTGGCACATGACTCATGGGCATGTTTGGGCTAATTAAGGCCTAATTTACCTTTCTCTCACTTCGCTTACCACATATCTCACTTTTCATGCATTAAATACATTTAATTTCACACATACACCTTATTTCTACTTTTTCCTTCACATGTGCACCTTATTATTCCCTCAATTCCCCTTTTCCCTATTTTCTAACATTAATGTGCCTCCATTTTCCCTATTTTTTAGACTAACTCCTCTCTCTCCCTATTTTCTAGCTCATTGTCTTAAATGAGCCTCCATTTTTCCTATTTTCTAGCCTCCACCTTTCTCTCTCCCTAATTTCTATCACATTGTCTTAATGAGCCTCCCTTTTCCCTATTTTTTAACATTAATGTGACTCCTTTTTTTCCTATTTTCTAGTGCATTCATCTTTAATGTGCCTCCCTTTCTAAATTCATATTCTTTAGCATAATTATCCTTCATATTATCCCTATTTCTCCTATCCCACGTGTGAATGATTTGTCTCATGCGTTAATCCTTTTATTACTTTACTTCTCTTCTCCATCCATTTATTCACTTCTCAATACTCTTTATCCCTTTTTCCCTTGTGCGACTCACACATGCATCTCTCCCATGCATTTTATCTCTCATGTGTGAGTCTCTCACACTCATTTATCTCATGCGCCTTCTCCTTATCCTCCTGCACATTGGCTATTATTATTTTACACATGTGTCGCACTCACTTATTATCTCACCCATGCACCTTCTATTTTTGCCTTGAGAAGTGTGCCCTCTCTCTTATTTATTGAGGCTCCTCCTCATTATTCAGGATCAAATTTTTGCTGCACCAGCAGCAGCATTCATTACTCTCTTTCTCTCTCTTATTCTTCTTCTATTAGACTAGCTACTCTTTCTCTCTCTTATTCTTCTTCTATTAGACTAGCTACTCTTTCTTTGTGTAAGGATAATCATAGTGTCGGTTATTGTGCTTGTTGACATGGTGCAATCAGCCCTTTGGCAAGCTATCAATATAGAAGTCTTGTGCTTATTGTTCGAGCTTTCATTCTTGTCGATATTGTGTTCTTACTTTACACATTGAATTAGTAGTTCTTAGCCATTTATTGTGATAAATCTTGTATCTTTTAAGTGGTTCTCTTCCTTTCTTTCATCTTTCTCACGCTAACTGATGCAGGAGCATCATAAACAGTCAGCAGTCAAACGTGCGTGAAGGCAGAAGACAGTTGGAAGACCACCAGCGCACGTTTTTGAAATGTTTTTGAAGCATTTATGTAATGGTTAAAGGGAGGCGTACTTGCATATTGTAAACGGATCATGAGCAATTCGCTCTCATCTGTAGAATGTAAAGGCGTTTATGCATAGTTAATGAAAGTAGGTAGGTTTGAATGATAGATTAGACAGTTTTAGGAGCAAGAGGGAAAACGGATATAGACACCCTCGCCTTTGTATCATTAGTTAGTTGTAGCATAGAGAGCATGAACATAGAGTTGTAGCCGAGAGTTGTAGAGAAGAACCCATGTACAGGAGCTTTGAATTAATATATGAAGCTTTGAAACGGATTTCATGGTGTTATGATGTTTTCTGTTTATACATGGTGAATGGTATGCTTACAGGTGTTTTATTCTCTCTGTTATGTATTTGCTTTAATACTGTGTGTATGTAGGATTTCATGTTGAATGTTTGAAGTCTGAGAGAGAGAGTGAATGAGTTTCAATTGTTTATCTTCCTGAGTGAGAGAATTTCCTGCAAGGAGTGCAGTGAAACGTCCGCAAGGAGTGCGTTGACAAAGGTTCAGAGTTTATCTCTGAAAGCTCAGGAGGGATACCGTTGTTCTCATTCCAGCAGAAGTGCAAGTGAAGCACAGAAGCCGTGCAAGGTGTGCGCAGGCTGGTTGAAAGCTTAGAACTTATCAACCAAGGGGAGAGTTGAAGGACTGCAGTTGCAGGGAGTGCACAGAGTCGAAAGATCAAATACCCAGGAGTATTTGAAAGTCTGCCGCAAGGAGTGCGAGCATGAACCCTTTTGGCGGTTTGAGTTTGTAAGTGAAAGCTCAGGAGGGATAATACCTTTGAACACTTCAAAGGAGGATGGAGATCAAACTACTTCAAAGGGAGACGAGGGTTGAAGTCATCCAGCAGAAGTAAAGTTCAGAAGGGAGAACATTGATTTATTTTGCAAGAGTTGTCAAGGAGGAAACGAGCGGTCGAAATTCTCTGTGGAGGATTCACGAAATAGCAAGGACCGTAGGATCCAAGAGAGTTGCGGAGAAGTTAAGCGTTGGATCAAACGGAGGCTTATTAGTCGTTGACCCTATGGAAAGTGTCATTTCGAAATTCAGGGTTTAGAAAGAGGGACGGAAATCGAAGGTTCGTTCAAGTCCCGAAAGCCGAAAAACTTGAGTGACAGGTGGCAAGAATCCGTGTCAGAGATAGAAGACAGCGAAAAAGACAGGTGGCGTACTTGTCGCCAGGCGGAGTCAAAACTTCGTTGACTGTTTCGGGGTTTCATAGGTTGGAGAGTCGGAAGCCTTGCATCAGGATTCATGAAGACGCGAAATCCGAAACTCCGAATCGACGAAAAGTGCCATAGGGGAGCCAGTCTTTGTTGAACGCATCGGGGTTCAGCATTTCGGCACTTTCGAAGACAAGAGGTAGGGGTTCCTTGTTCCGGGATTCCCGTAATCGCGAAATGCGATACGGCTGTGGAGAAGGACGCGGCCAAACATTTCGGTGAATCAACATTTCGAGTTTCGGTAGTAGAGGGCCAAGAAACTCGACATTAGGGATCGCGAAATTGCGAGACCCAAAGTCCCGAATTAGCGAAGGGCACGACGCTATTGTGGCCAAGGAGATTTGGGTTGGCGCCTGGTGTTTGTTCATGCAGGCTCAATTCATAAGGACCTTTGGATACGCCGTGAGTGTATGAGATATTCCCCAAGGGAAAATCAAAGAGTCAATCAGACTCAAGGGTAGGTTTAGAAAGATCCTGCGCAGACCTCGACCCGAGGGTTCAAGGGTCTGCATCAAGTAGTATCAGAGCTTGATTTTGTCTGTATATTTCAGGCAGAGTAAGCTAAGGGAGAAGGAGTACTCTGATACGCACCAAGTGGTATCAGAGCTTAGAGGAAGTTCTTTGCTTTCTGTAGCGGAGAAAAGAGGAACATTTTACAGCCATGCCGCTGAGAAGAAGAGACAAGGCAATGCCAATGCCTGATCCAGCAGTGGAAAGAGAAATGAGCGAATTACGTGCTAGGCTTGATGCCATGGAGATAGCACAGAGGCGCACAGTTGACGCTAGGAATATCAGCGAGGCTGACAGTGAAAATGAAGCTGGACACGAAGGAGAAGAAGTCGCAGTCGAGGATGCTGCAGACGAACGCCTGTTCAGGGTTGTTGCAAGGATAGGTGCCAGAGCAAAGATGGAGATTCCCATGTATGAGGGAAACCTAGATGTTGAAGAGCTTCTAGACTGAATTAGAGCTCTGGATAAATACTTCGACTATGAGGATGTCGAGGAAGATAAGAAGGTCAAACATGCTGTCACCAGACTTAAAGGGCATGCAGCACTATGGTGGGATGAACTACAGGCTGACAGACGCTGCAAAGGCAAGCAGAAAATCAAGAGTTGGGATAGAATGGTTACGAAGATGAAAGCCAAATTCATACCCAAGGATTATCAAATCACTCTGTTTCGGAGGATGCAGAATTTGAGACAGAAGCTGATGTCAGTGAAAGAATACACTGAAGAATTCTACAAGATAAACATCAGAGCAGGTCATCGGGAAAGCGATGATGAAAAGGTTGCCAAATACATAAATGGTCTACGATATGACATCCAAGATGAGATGAGCATGATGATCATTCGGAATGTGGAGGATGCTTATCAGATGGCTCTGAAAGCTGAGTCGAAAGCAAGGTCAAAGAGGTCGAGGTAGAAGTCAAGCCAGAGGCAAAACAATTGCCCAAGACAGAACTCAGAAATCTAAGGAAGAAGGGAAGAAACCTCAAACTCAACATGAGAGAGGAGGAAGCTCACAGAGAGGACAGTATGCCGATAGAAATACTTTTCCTCGAGCCAGAGGAAGAGGAAGAGGCAGAGGTGGTGAAGTGAAATGTTTTACCTTAGAAAACTCGAAAATAAATCCTATGAGTGTCCAGATAAGAAGAAAGATGGTGGTGAAACTCACATTGCCGAAGCACAAGGACGGAATGTTGAGGCAGAAGATCCTTAATGATGAGGAAAGTTCTCTTAACGCCAGAGAAAGAGGCAGAGAACCCAACCCAAAGGAACAGACCGTTTAGGACTGCTTGCAAGACAAAAGACAGAGTATGTAAAGTCATCGTGGATAGAGATAGCACAGACAATCTCGTATCTACAGAGATGGTAGAAAAGCTGGAGCTGGAGACTGTTGTACATCCAAGCCCATATAGAGTTTCGTGGCTGCAAAAAGGACATCAGGTAAATGTCACTAAACAATGTTTAGTTGAATTTAAAATAGGAGGATATAAAGATGAAATATTATGTGATGTCATTCCCATGGATGTTTGTCATCTATTGCTGGGTAGACCGTGGCAATATGACAGAAATGTGATTCATGATGGGAGAAAGAACACATACACCCTAGAGAAGAATGGGAGAACTCACATGTTGTTGCCGATTAGGGATAAAGAAGTAAAACCAGAGATGAGCAACAYTGTACTTCTCATGAGTGGGAAGGAACTTCTTAAGGAGGTTAAGAAGAAAAAACACACAATTTATTGTGGTCAGGAAGCCAAAAATTGTTTTGACCAGTACAAGAGTGGATGATTTGCCAGAAGAAATCCAAGAATTACTGGAAGAATTTGCTGATATAGTAGTGGACGAACTACCTTGTTCGTTGCCACCGATCAGAAGTATAAGCCATCACATTGATCTTATACCTGGAGCCAGTTTACCAAATAAGGCAGCGTACAGATTGACGCCGCAGGAGAATGAAGAAGTCAAGAGACAAGTCCAAGATTTAATGGACAAAGGATTGGTTAGAGAAAGCTTGAGTCCATGTGTTGTTTCGACAGTACTCAGCCCAAAGAAAAATGGAGGCTGGAGAATGTGTACAGACTCAAAAGCGATCAATAAGATTACCATCAGATATAGATTTCCATTACCAAGGATGGATGATTTGATGGATTGCTTGAGTGGGGCAAGATTTTTTTCAAAAATTGATTTGAAAAGCGAGTATCATCAGATTCGTATGAGAGAAGGTGATGAATGGAAGATAGCATTCAAGACAAATGAGGGGTTGTACGAATGGCTTGTCATGCCATTTGGCTTAACAAATGCGCCTAGTACTTTCATGAGATTGATGAATGAAGTCCTGAAGGATTTCATTGGGAAATTCATTATCGTATATCTTGATGATATATTAATTTTCAGCAAGACAGAAGCAGAACACTTAAAGCATTTAGCTACAGTGATGAGAAGATTACAGCAAGAGAAATTGTTGATAAATATGAAGAAATCATCACTTATGAGGACAGAACTCATTTATTTGGGTTTTGTTATCTCTGCAAATGAGCTGAAAATGGATCCGAAAAAGGTGGAAGCGATTAAGAATTGGCCATCACAGAAAGGTGTGTTTGAAGTTCAAAGCTTCCATGGTTTAGCTAGTTTCTACAGGAAATTCATCCGAAATTTCAGTGGAATCAACGCACCGATGATGGATACGGTGAAGAAAAGACAAATCTTTTCATTGGACAGAGGAAGCAGAGAAAAGTTTCAATCTGCTGAAGAAGAAGATCACGGAGCAGCCAATTTTGGTTTTGCTGGACTTTAGCAAGACATTTCAGGTCAAGTGTGACGCGAGTCGATTTGCAATTGAAGCGGTCTTGAGCCAAGACGATAGGTCGGTTGCATACTTCAGCGAGAAATTGAATGAAGCGAAGATTAAATACTCAACATATGACAAAGAATTCTATGCAGTCATACAGGCGCTGAAGAAATGGAGACATTATTTGGTTCCTAAAGAGTTTGTTTTGTACAGCGACAATCATGCTTTACAATTCATGACTCAACAGGAGAAGTTGAATCAAAAGCATGCCAAATGGGTGGAATTCATGCAGAATTTTACTTTTGTAATTAAGCATATTTCTGGAACTGCTAACAAAGTTGTTGATGCTTTGAGTAGGAAATGTTTGCTTATGCAGGAATTTAGAGTCAAAACTTTGGGTTTCAATAACCTCAAAGAAATGTACAAGGATGACCCAAATTTTAAGGAGGCATATGAAGCGTCTGAGAATTCAGTTCTTAGGGACAGAAGCCAATGGACCGAATATATGATCCAAGAAAGATTGTTATTCAGGGGTAATCAGCTATGTATTCCAAAATGCTCCATGAGGGAGAATCTGCTAAAGGAAAAACACAGTGGAGGATTGGCCGAACATTTTGGTCATGATAAGACGTTCTCAAAGTTGAATGGCTCATATTTTTGGCCAGGGATGAGGACAGATGTTAAGAGATTTGTGGACAGGTGCAGAATTTTCCAGCACACTAAAGGAAAAAGGCAGAACACAGGGTTATACCAACCATTACCCATACCAGAAAGGCCGTGGGATGCAGTGAGCATGGATTTCATATTGGGACTGCCAAGGACGCAAAGAGGCTATGACTCAATCTTTGTGGTAGTCGATAGATTTTCCAAGATGGCACATTTCATACCATGCCAGAAAACCAATGACGCAACTCATATTGCGAACTTGTTTTTCAAGGAAGTCGTCAAACTTCACGGCTTGCCAAGGATTATTGTTTCTGATCGGGATACCAAGTTCGTGGGACATTTCTGGAGGACTTTATGGAAGAAGTTGGGGACAAGTTTGTCTTTTAGCTCAGCTTATCATCCTCAGACGGATGGGCAGACAGAAGTTGTGAACAGGAGCTTGGGAGATTTGCTAAGGAGCTTAGTGACTAAACACCACAGTCAGTGGGATCACATTCTGCCACAGGCGGAATTTGCTTATAATGATTCGTCCAACAGAAGCACAGGGCAGAGTCCATTCCAGATTGTATATGGAATGCAGCCAAGGGGAGTTTCTGAATTGAAAGATTCGGAACAAAATGAATTCAGAAGTGCTAGTGCAGAGGACTTTGCAGAAGCAATGAAGGAGCTTCACAGTCGAGTCAAGGAACGATTGCAGAGTTCAAACCAGGAGTATAAGCACAGAGCAGATCAACACAGACGAGAACTTCAATTTGAAGTTGGTGATCTGATTCTTGCACATCTGAGGAAGGAAAGGCTCCCAAGGGGAACATATAACAAACTAAAGATGAAAAAGATTGGACCATGCAGAGTCATGAAGAAATTTGGGGCAAACGCATATGAGATTGAATTACCCGATGGGATCGGAATTTCACCGATATTCAATGTTGCGGATTTGTACCCTTACAAAGCAGGACCAAGGAATGAACAGACAGAGGTTCAGTGGACCAAACAAATGCCTGTAGCTGAAAAGCCACAGATGGAAAGTATAATTGATAAGGGAGTCAGCAGGAAGACAGAAGAAAAGAGTATTTTGAATACTTAGTCAAATGGAAGGGACACCCAGTTGAAGATGCCTGTTGGGAAGATGAGGTAGAAATTCAGAAGCATGGACAGACTGTGCAAAAGCTCATGAACAGGAGTTCATGAAAATTTTCAAGCGAGAGAGTATGATGCAGGAGCATCGTAAACAGTCAACAACCAAACGAGCGTGAAGGCGGAAGATAGTTGGAAGACCACCAACGCACGTTTTTGAAATGTTTTTGAAGCATTTATGTAATGGTTAAAGGGAGGCGTACTTGCATATTGTAAACGGATCATGAGCGATTCGCTCTCATATGTAGAATGTAAAGGCATTTATGCATAGTTAATGAAAGTAGGTAGGTTTGAATGATAGATTAGACAGTTTTAGGAGCAGGAGAGAAAACGGATATAGACACCCTCGCCTTCGTATCATTAGTTAGTTGTAGCATAGAGAGCATGAACATAGAGCTGTAGCCGAGAGCTGGAGAGAAGAACCCATGTACAGGAGCTTTGAATTAATATATGAAGCTTTGAATCGAATTTCATGGTGTTATGACATTTTCTGTTTATACATGGTGAATGGTATGCTTACAGGTGTTTTGTTCTCTCTGTTATGTATTTTCTTTAATACTGTGTGTATGTAGGATTTCATGTTGAATGTTTGAAGTCTGAGAGAGAGAGTGAATGAGTTTCAATTGTTTATCTTCCTGAGTGAGAGAATTTCCTGCAAGGAGTGCAGTGAAATGTCCGCAAGGAGTGCGTTGACAAAGGTTCAGAGTTTTATCTCTGAAAGCTCAAGAGGGATACCGTTGTTCTCATTCCAGTAGAAGTGCAAGTGAAGAACAGAAGCCGTGCAAGGTGTGCGCAGGCTGGTTGAAAGCTTAGAACTTATCAACCAAGGGGAGAGTTGAAGGACTATTGTTGCAGGGAGTGCACAAAGTCGAAAGATCAAATACCCAGGAGTATTTGAAAGTCTGCCGCAAGGAGTGTGAGCAGGAATCCTTTTGGCGGTTTGAGTTTGTAAGTGAAAGCTCAGGAGGGATAATACCTTTGAACACTTCAAAGGAGGACGGAGGTCGAACTACTTCAAAGGGAGACGAGGGTCGAAGTCATCCAGCAGAAGTAAAGTTCAGAAGGGAGAACATTGATTATTTTGCAAGAGTTGTCAAGGAGGAAACGAGCGGTCGAAATTCTCCGTGGAGGATTCATGAAATAGCGAGGACCGTAGGATCCAGGAGAGCTACGGAGAAGTTAAGTGTTGGATCGAACGGAGGCTTATTAGTCGTTGACCCTGTGGAAAGTGCCATTTCGGAATTCAGGGTTTAGAAGTGATAGAGGGACAGAAATCGGAGGTTCGTTCAAGTCCCGAAAGCCGGAAAGCTTGAGTGACAGGTGGCAAGAATCCGTGTCAAAGATAGAAAACAGCGGGAAAGACAGGTGGCAAGAATCCGTGTCAGAGATAGAAAACAGCGGGAAAGACAGGTGGCGTACTTGTCGCCAGGCGGAGTCAAAACTTCGTTGACTATTTTGGGGTTTCGTAGGTTGGAGAGCCAGAAGCCTTGCATCAAGATTCGCGAAGACGCGAAGTCCGAAACTCCGAATCGACGAAAAGTCCCATAGAGGAGCCAATCTTCGCTGAACGCATCGGGGTTCGTCATTTCGGCACTTTCGAAGACAAGAGGTAGGGGTTCCTTGTTCCGAGATTCCCGAAATCGCGAAACGCGATATGGCTGTGGAGAAGGACGCGGCCAAACATTTCGATGAATCGGCATTTCGGGTTTCGACAGTAGAGGGCCGAGAAACTCGACATTAGGGATCGCGAAATTGCGAGACCCGAAGTCCCGAATTAGCGAAGGGTGAGACGCTATTGTGGCCAAGGAGATTTGGGTTGCCGCCTGGTGTTTGTTCACGCAGGCTCAATTCATAAGGACCTGTGGATACGTCGTGAGTGTATGAGATATTCCCCGAGGGAAAATCAAAGAGTCAATCAGACTCAAGGGTAGATTTAGAAAGATCCTGCACGGACCTCGACCCGAGGGTTTGGGGGTCTGCATCACTAACCTTGCATGATACCTCCAAGCGACTTTATAACTATCTTTTCCTAACATCTTGGCGGGGTGTTTACACACTGTCCAAGACAATTTTGCTGTTGTTTTTTGTGTGTTGCAGAAAAATCAGATCCAAATCAACAGCCCGATACCTAGGGACTCCCCCCTGAGGTTGGCATGCACCAGCCCGAACGGAGAGGAGGTTTGCTCGTGACAATTTGGGGCATTCTCTCCTTGCATTAGAGACTTTTCCATCACTGATTTTTAATTATCAGATCTGATTGGAGGGTGAAAAAGTGTGCTAACAACATGCATCATAGGTAGGTTGTATATAATAGTTGAAAATATATGTGAACATGCACCATAGGTAGGTTGTATATAATAGTTGAAAATATATGTGAACATGTATCATAGGTAGACTGTATATAATAGTTGAAAATATATGTGAGCATGCACCATAGGTAGGTTGTATATAATAGTTGAAAATATATGTGAGTATGCACCATAGGTAGGTTGTATGTGTGTGTGTGAACATGCATCATAGGTAGGTTGTATATAATAGTCAAAAATATATGTGAACATGCACCATAGGTAGGTTGTATATAATAGTTCAAAATATATGTGAACATGCACCATAGGTAGGTTGGATATGAGACTCTATGAGTCGGTATCGGGCTACAACAGGATGGCACATGGCCATTCCGATTTCATCTCAGTACCATTGGGGTAAAACAGGGGTGCCCCTCTTGCCGACACTCTTCGAGATATATATTGATGAGTTGGAGTCTTTCCTCCAAGAACATATCCAGGAGGGGGATGGTTGTCTTCTACATTAGGTGTTGATCTCTCTACTTTTATTCGCAGATGACTTGGTCTTGTTAGCCTCCACTCCTGAGGGCTTGCAAAGACAAATAGATGCACTGCCCATCTTTTGTGACCTTCGACAATTGACAGTCAACCTGGGTAAAACCAAGGTGTTGATCTTCAATGCATCAAAGAGCTATCTTACATATTTGCATTTCTACTACCCGAGGGCAAAGATTGAGATCACCACAACCTACACTTACATCGGAGTACGGTTCACAAGGCCTCGTTTTGGTATGCGACATGCCCTTCAACCTCGACTCAGCAAAGGGTACGATTCCCAGGCCCTCATCGAGAGACAGTGCTTCCTAGGCCAGTTTCAGGACATCTCGTCCAAACTCTACCTCATGGAGGCTATTATCAGACCCACAGTTCTCTATGGCTCCGAGATCTAGGGACCGAGCTTGTCACAAATACACTGGGCCAAGTTGTAGAGGATCCAAACCTTACTTCTCAAGCGTATCACCCGCTGTAAGCGAACGGTTCCACAGCCCATTATTCAGGCAAAGTTCAATGTTCACCCTTTTTGTCTCAAGGTCATATTCCGCTTTGTCTCTTTCCTTCATAGAGTCGGATCTTTCAGAGACTGCCATTGGGAGAGAGCGGTACCCCTACCTCACTCTTTGCTCCTCGAAGGCTCTTGCTACGAATCCATCCTCAAGTCGTACACGTGGTTGGTTCTTAGACGCATCTAGGCTTCTCTAGTCGATGACTATGTCCCCAAAGCGCCTCCCCCCATTCAGTTTCTCCCTTGATGCACCACGCCATCTCTTGCCGACTAGACAAGCACTAAATCGGGCTATCAAAGAGGACATTTACAGGTTGTACATTCGGGTCACTTAGACTTCACCTCCGACGAGTCTGGGCCCGAAGAGGTCCTTCTATCTAGAGCATGTTTTGGAGCTGCAAGATGGTATCACCATCCACCCCTCTTATACACGCAGGCATTGGATGCATTCACTCAGGATCCCTCTGAGATAGCTTCGGGTTGGATCTCATCAACTCCGGATTAAGACGGATCACCATATACCACAGTCAGATAGGATTTTCCGGATGTGCCACCTATATGAGTCGGAGACAGAGATGCACCTCATCTTTAGGTGCCCCATATATTATGAGATCAGAGGATGCTACCATTTCCTTTATAGGGACTTGGGGGGATCACTCTCTACTTTCTTCTAATACCATGCCAGAGATGCATAGCCCTCTTCACTGGGGAGATTTTCAACCACGGATCTCAATTCCTGCATACTATGCCCCGCTTTGGGATGACGGGGACGATCACATCATACTTTCATCCATTAGACCAGAGCAACAAGGAGCAAGCAAAGCCCCAGAGTATACTAAACAGCAGATTGGTGAGACCTCGTATCTCTCCTTAGCCTCCCCCTTAGGGAGTCTAATCATTATCAACGAGACCAGCTCGAAGGTGTCGTACCGTACATCATCCCACGCATCCCCATAGAGCTAGAGGGATTAGTTCCAGACAAATCCAGATCACGGCACCTCCCACCTGTCAGACCACCTCCCAAGTTCAGATGAGCTACCATAGATCTATCCAGAGTTTCTTTCTTTCGACCTTGGATGTTAGGCGTACACCTCTCTCTCTCTCTCTCTCTCTCTTTGGACAAACTTTTGGGTCGGACTTACTCACTTATATTTTGGAGTATTTTGGATCATCATACTTTTTGTCACAGGTCTATACATTTTTTACGCTACACCACTTTAGGTTTATTTCTTTATGTTATTCTCAACATTATCTACAAGTTGCATTTTAACTCCCACATTGTACTCATACTTGTTATAATCTTCAATCCCATTGACCTACTTTTGTGGTCACTCGTTGGACATTAATAAAATTATCTTATCTCATCTTATCTTATATAGTAGTTGAAAAAATATGTGAACATGCACCATAGGTAGGTTGTATATATATATATATATATTATTAGTTGTAGGTACTTTATCATGTTGTGGTTTAGATGGAGTATTGTTATGCTAATGATTTAAGTTAAATTATGGTAAAAATAAAACAACCTTAGCCTAATACTCTTCCATACTCCCATCCATTACAATCAAGGAATCATTCACTATATCCACAATCGGTCATATAATTGCCTCCTTAAGGCTAGAGAAACCCTCCTCTCCATCGTGGCATCATGCCATACCTGCTCAACTATATATGTGAGTATCCTTTTAGGGCCACCTTCTCCCACTCCTCTGGCCAAAACTCGAACAAATCGATGGCTATTGTCTTTGATGGTGAATTGTTTACCATCAATCTCAACCAAACACTATAAATCCATCATGCAAGAAACTGAAAGTACATTCTTTGTTAAATCAGGGAAATACAAGACAAAATCTAACTCAACAACATCGCCTAAAGGCATTTGGAAATATATGGAGACCAATCCCTTCACATGATACGTGGCAATCATCATCCAACTCCACAAGTATTCCTCCCACTTGTTCTCAAAACCTACTAAAGATCTTTCTATCACAAGTCAATCTCAAAGCTCTACTATCCACATACCATCCAAACCCTAAAATTGTGTACATGGAAAGACTGGATACAATGGCAAAGTGGGTATCTAGCTTGGCAATCAAATCATCCACACTGGAAGTATCTTCACTTCCTACAAACTCCTGATGTTGTTGTTTCTTACCCTTTACCTTCTTCCTCTCAAAACACTAAGAGGCATATTGACCATGCTTGTCGCACCTGAAACACTTGATATGACTCAAGTCTTTCTTCCCCTGACATGAAGAATCGAATTCTTCCTCCTTACTCTCTAACCCCTCATGGGTCCTCCTTTCCTACCTCTTCTCTTCACCTTACTAATGAGGGCTAGGTCTGGTCCATCATCCTCATCCTTGTAACTAGTTGAAACTTGCTCTACTCTCACCTCTCCAATGAAAGCATCCCACAACTTCTTAAAGTCAAGTAGCTTTCTTGACCACAAATAACATGAACAAATTTGTGCCATGATGAATTGAATCCATTCAGAGCAATTCAAACTAGCTCATCATCTTTGACTTTGTCATCAACTGCACAAAGTTAGTCTCTCAACTCTGTTGGCTTCATCAAATAGATAGCTATTGTATTTGTCTTGCTCATGCCAGTCATGGTGAGACTGTTCCTCACAAGCATCTTCTTGGATATATTCATTCTAGTACAAGGTTCCTAAGGCATCATACATCTCATTGGCAATGCTCTTGCAGGGGATATGAGGGATCAAATGATCCTTCACTAAATCCAGGAGGACTCACTTCGCATTCACTACAATCTTGTTGTACTCTGCCAAATCGTTGGGATCAATAGGAGGTTTGACCTCCTCCTCCACATGGTACCAAAGGTTCGTAGCTTCCAAGGGGGTTCTGCAATCTGCACTTCCACAACACAAAGTTAGAGGCACCTCCAACTAGTGACTCTCTTGCACACTAGGAATGGTCATTACTACAACTCCATTGAACAAGCTTCAATCTCCACTCACTAGATCAACTAGGGTTTCACACCCAACAACACTTTGCAGGTCCATGTGCTGATCACTCGCATAGAACTACTTTAACAACTGAAGCCTGGACATATACCCATTGAAACCCTCTGACAGCTCTCTTTCCTTCAAGGTTGAACTCTTCATACACGAAATTCTAGAAGGCTTTAGATACACAGCTCTGACACCATGTCTAAATTCTTCAGCACATAGTAACAGTCCTAGTTTAATTTCTAACCTACCTACTTAGGAAAACAAACAACTGAAATCTCTATTGAAACTGCAATCCAATTTTTACAAGAAACTAGAACACATCAAAGTGAAGAAAGTAGCAGCAAGTACACAGATCTGAACCCCAAATCACATCACTATTTATTACTCTTGAAAACAGGAAATACACTAAAAGCTTCAAACTCAACCCTTCACCAACTGCTTCCTACTCTGAAAAACCAACTGAATAATACCTATACCCTTGCCTTCTCCTTTATAGACTAAGAGGTACAATGAATGTGGACACATGCACGACAGCGCCTTAACTGAAATAAATCTAACACTAGATCTATTCCTGGCCTTGGGATTAGCACCCCTCAACCTGCATGAAAGAACTATTCCTGGGAAGGTGCACCCACTAGAGGAGAGTGCAAGTATGAATGCATGCATCTCTCTCTTCTAGGGATCTGTGCCCCATCTATTCTCGGAAACTTTCCCCGTGCAGAGCACCCTAACTAACTGTGCATGCAACTACTAACTAAAGAAAATTCAGAAATAGAACTGAACTGCTAAATATAAAAAGTATCTAAACTAGAACTAAACAGAGGATGGCACATGCACTGTATTATCATGCATGCACCCTCTATCTCTCTCCCCTCCATAAATGCCCCTACACCCTCATTACTGCTCTACAGAATTGCTGAAGGAGGGCATACTATTGCTACTATCGATAAGGCTGACGTGCAGACTGCTGTACAAAATCTCTGCTGAAGTACCTGCCACCATACCTTCTCTGCATGCGCCCAGATCTTCCTTGCTTACTGCTGCCATTAATGGCACTCTGCTGGACACTTTCTGGGGTACTAAAAGTCCAACAAGTCATTGATGTTGAATGTAACTCCAATAGTCCCCGAGGTGTAGGACAGTCGGTGACAGAGTGTGCTGTTAAGGCACTCCGTGATGTTAAAGTCACCGGTTCGAAACCTGCGGGGACAAAAAATCCAGCCATGTTAAGGGTTGGTGTGGCTTGGGCCGGGTGCAATCCCCAGGTGATTTTGACAGCTTAGATGCCCCTGAGTCGTGGTTTCTCAAGCCACAGGGTAGTCCCGCAGGTCACGGACAAACTAGCAAACAAAAAAAAAGAATGTAACTCCAACAAAAAATTCTTCTAAAACATACTGATTACAATGGGAGTTTGGTTTGGCTGGTGGAATTTTCAAAATAAATGTAAAGAGTGGTAAATTTCAGCTAGAGGTGAAATGGACAGATTGGGCCTTTACAGGTCATGGCAAGTTCAAAAGGATTTGCATCCGTTTGTTGTGCTACCAAGGAAAGAAGAGGTGTGTTTATTGGACAAATTTGACTCTGCATCAATGGTAGAAGCGCTGAATTTTTCACCCATCAATGTCTCCAATCCAGCTAGTGAGTCGATGGATGATTAGATGGTTGATGCCTTGGTATCAACCATACAGGACACAGGTTTGTGTTGTGGTTGCATCAAAGAGAGATAGATGGTGCATAGAGAAGACAACGTAATGGGAAGTTGTGCAGCTTACTCTATCGTTGACTGGTTGTGCAACTTAGAGGCTGGTTGCAGAGAGTTTCTACAACTTGCTTGGTCCAAATAAGTTGGTTGTGTTGGCAGAAGCAGTTGTGTCTAACATAACCATTAAGGGAGGGTGATAAAGTAGATATTTAATAAATGTCATACTTTGTAACTTAAGAGTTTGATTAAGGATTTTATTTCACAATAAAGTCATGTTATAAAGTTAAGTTGTCATGAATTTATGTTAATTATGTGCTACTTAATATTAGGTATTGGGGAATATGGTTCTGTCTCTATTGTTGATCTGGGATTTTTGTTACTGTGTTTGCAATTTCTAATATCATCATCAACATGATTCATATGGCTTTCTCGGATCCTTGTGCTGATCCTTTTGATGAAAATTGGCACCCGACTGCCCATTGGAGCAGGTTATTCGATTAAAGCAATCATTTTGGAGAATTGGTTTCGACCATTTACACAGAGTGGGAAACAAGGTGGCAGATAAATTAGCAAACATAGGAGCGGATGCCGACTGGGGAGAATAACCTTTAACCTCCGACTGGATTGATTTGGAAGGCAATGTGATTAAGGAGGAGATAGATGTAGATCGTTTTTCCTTTTTGGCAAACTGTTTTGAGGACCTGTGTTTTTTATGATATGAAAGATAGTTAAGATCTTTAGATTATATCCTGGGACAGCTCCAGACATAAGTTTTTATTACGGTTTTATTTTGCAGTGGCCTAATCAGGTTGATAAAGCTAGCTTTGTTTTAACCATATGGGATCCAAAAATGAACTTAATGGCCCGAAGTATATGCATATTACTGTTATTTTAACCTGTCATTTCTGCTGGTGTGTGTGTGAACTTTTTGCTTAGTTTTTCATGAGTATATCCCAACTTTAAGTCATACTCTCACTTTTCAGTCTGCCTTCAGTTGTGGGGTTGATCCTAAGTTCATGTCATATGACCTTCCCCTGCCTTATTTTTCTCTTCAAAAAGCTGAGCTTTTGTGGGCAACTGTCATTTTAGGGGTTTTTGAAACTTGAAGGGAGATTGTTAAATCTGAAACAATGACGGCTTCTGGTAGTGCTTTTGCATTTGCATCTGGTTTAGGGTGTGCTTGTGTTTCTTATCACGAGGTCGGGGGCCACTTAGGTTGTGCTTGTGTTTCTTATCACCAGGTCGGGGGCCACTTAGGTTGTGCTTGTACTCAAGTTCTATAATTTTGACACTTTAGCCTATAGACTGTAATTTTGACAGTTTGGCTCATAAAAGTATTGATAATAATATGTATTTTTTATTATGAAATTATGAATTTTGAATCAACTGTCACTCATCTCTGTCTTCAAAACTTAAAAGACTAGCACCTTGATATCTGTTTGCAAATTTCTCATTTTGATTTTGTGTATTTTCCTCTCTTTTCTGTCTCTATATCTCTGAAAGTGTGTATAACGATTCTCTATATCTCTGAAAGTGTGTATAACGATAGCTCTCGAATCCTCAATTTCTAAAAGTTAAAACTGCCTCATCTGATACACACCTTCACTACCACTTTTGAAAGCCAAGTGTGATGCATTCTAAATTTATATAAGCCATTAAAATATATGTAAATATGTTTTCTTTAAGAAGGCTTTATGTTTTCTAGGTCCAGATTTCTTTGTAATCTTTAATTATTGATTCTCCAATTTACTGAAATATCAGAACAACGGAACTATGGTATACATACCACTTCGAAATTCTATAAAGTACAGATGGGAATTTTACAATAGGCTGTTTAGTAAATATTTGAGAAATTTATGCACAATAAAACCCCAAAGCAACTAACTAATTGAAGTCCAAACCTCCATAGTAAACAATGAATGTCCAATTCATCTGACCATCTTAAGAAAAAAATGGGCAAAGTTGGATGTAGATCCTAGATCTTAAGCAATTCTCCTACTTACATGGGAAGGCTATTTTGATGTAATGATAGATTAGAAATTATGATATACTTCTCCGGCGGACAATTGCATCCTTTTCAGTAATATAAGTATCAGGGTTTTATAGAAAAAAATTGATTGGTGAGAATTAAAATAAGAGCAATGAGAAGTAAGGCTTACCCGGTTTGTAGAAGACCGAAAGGCCAAAATCAGTGGCCTTCAAGGGCGAATCTTCATCCTTGCTGAGAAACAGAAAATTCTCCGGCTTGAGATCACGGTGTATGACACCCATTGAATGGCAAGTGTGAACCACCTTAACCATGGTCCTGCATAGTGAAGCAGCTGCTCTCTCACTGTAATGCCCCTTGGCAATAATTCTATCAAATAGCTCCCCACCAGCACAGAGCTCCATAACCAAGTTCACAGATTGTTTATCCTCATAAGCACCCTTCAACTCCACTATATTTGGCTGCCCAGTCAGATGGTGCATGATCTGGACCTCCCTCCTGACATCTTCTTTATCATCCTTGTGAATTAATTTCCTCTTTGCAATGGATTTGCAGGCATATTGTTCCTTGGTCTGCTTGTCGGTGCAGATGTATGTAACCCCAAACTGCCCTCTTCCTAATTCCTTGCCAAGAGTGTATTGGGATTTCACATCCTCCATTGGCCTGCCTAGGATGGTCTGGGACTTCACAACCCCGGTTGGCCTGCCTAGGGTGGTCTGTCGTGGTCCTGCAGGGGCTGCTGTTGAGGAAGAAGGCTTTGTATGTGCAGAGGCAGGAGCATTGTGGGAGCTTGCAACCGCAGAATGCTCTGTGTTGTAGCTCTCTCGTTTTCTACGATGGGTGAAAGTGTTCCCCATTGATCTGTAATGATACCAGTGTGAGTTTTATAGATCAGAGAGAGCTCCCAAACGGGTTTTTTGGGGGGTGATTTTGACTGGCAAATGCAATGCAAAAAAAGTGAGATCTGGAATTCCCAAAAGGGGTGATTGATCAGAAAGGATTTTTGCAATGAAGACTTGTGTGATAGTTTATTGAGGTCGGGAAAAACCCATCAAAATTCAACGGGTGGGAAACGCAGATAGCTGATGATGATCAAGATGAGGAAGAAATGGGTGGGAGACGGAGATAGCTGACGATGATCAAGATGAGGAAGATAAAGCAGACGGTAGGCAGATGCTCAGGGTAAGATCAGGAACTTTGCTTTGTTGCAAGTACCAAATGATTTTGAGCCTGAAATAGGGATTGAAATCTATGAAATCAGTTGAATTGGCCCAGTACCACTCTACCAATAGGGAGTAGTTCCGTGGAAATGCTCGAAATAGGGATTGAAAGCTATGAATATCAGTTGAATTAGCCAAGTACGACTAGAGAGTAATTTCGTGGAAATGCTAAAGGAAGGGTTTCCTTGGTCCTGTATGGGTAAAATAGTTTATCCAAACTTTATTCGGACAAAGTAATTATTTTAATAGAAATTGTATGAAATTAATTGTTGAATTTTTTCTATGACGGTAAAATTTATTATATGGTTTATTGGTAGAGCATAGAGTACTTATTTGTGTTATTATTATTCAAGAAAAAATGCATCACTTTAAATTGATCCATGAAGTTATAAATTTCACTCTTATTATATTTTTGGGTTTTAGATCATTATCTTATTTTTTATATTTAAAAAAGATTAATTTATAATTAATTAAAATCAATGATAAACTCTAAAATAAAATAAAAAACATTTCAACTTAACTAATATTTACAAAAAGATTAATATCCTTTGTAATCATCATGAAAATAACTTTTAATAAAGTTATGTACCTTTTGGTAATATTAGGTTTTAGAAGTAGATACAAGTATCTATTGTAATCATAATCATTGTGAAGATGACTTTTAATGAAGTTTTGGGGTTTAGATCATTATCTTATTTTTTATATTTAAGAAAGATTAATTTATAATTAATTAAATTTAATGATAAACTCTAAAATAAAATAAAAAACATTTCAACTTAACTAATATTTATAGAAAGATTAATATCTTTTATAATCATTATGAAAATAATTTTTAATAAAGTTATGTACTTTTTAGTAATATTAGATTTTAGAAGTAGATATAAGTATCTATTGTAATTATTGTGAAGATGATTTTTAATGAAGTTTTGTAATTTTTAAAGAAAAAACACATGTTCTTAACCAAAAAAATTGAAAATGAAAACATTATAAAAACTTAAACTATTTCAATGTTACACTACCACCTAACCAGTTTGGAATATGTAACTATTAACTTAAATTCAGTGAGACCTTTATTTGGGCACATTTTTAGTGTTATACATGGTTTACAAACAAATGGTAATAACAAATATGTTTTGATTACATAATATATTAATGGGACACTTCGACCAAGGGCTTTTTTGGCATCTTCCTAGTTGTAGGTGTTTGAGATGTTCTTGATTTAAATTTATTGAGTGTACTAGTCTTAACACAATAATGAGTATTCCCTAGATGAGGTGACACGTGCTTAACCATGCACTCAAAGGCCACCCCTGCATACCACCTCTCCTCATGGTTTCCCTTCTCGAGGAGGAAATTCAATGCAGGGCATTGTGATGGGAGATCTCACCCCATGCAACTTATGGTATTCTGGTTCGGGATGGCACCAGACTTAATGAGGAAGCATACCACCAAGGACAATGTCGCCTCAGTTGTTACTACCCCCTTACTCTGTCGGAACGTGAATATTTCCATCAGCTTCACCGACATTCTGAACATGTTTCTCTTTCGGGCTTCATCTGCGCATTTAGCTTATCCTCTAGAGAATCCTAGATGTACTCGGCTTCAGATTGTCTTTCTCCATTTCCTGTTCACTACTCTCAGCATTGGAATCATGTCTCATGAGCAAGGTCGCTCCCAAAAAGGTCCATATTATCGTTGTTACCTTGCAAGCCACAAAAGAAATGCTAGTGTCCCTGACAGTGAATCATACCAGTCTCCTCCTCGGAACATCATTTTTGATGAAATGTCGGGCATGGACACCGGCATGGAAGAGGAGAATTGTAGATGTCCAATCATCGAGGAGGCCTCTCCTGCTCCAATTATCGTGGATACAAGGGGGCTCTTCCACAACAAATCTGGTGTCGAGTATGTCGTCTGGACATTCTGCAACCACACAACAGCAACATGCCATGCTTTTTCGACCATCCCACCAGAAGGCCATTGGGGTTATCCTATCATTGAGGAGTCATCCCCGCTCATACCCCTTCAGAATGTCATTCATGCTTTAGACGATGCCCCTGACTCTACCTTAGCTAATCTCTCAAAGGAGCATCTCAACTTGTTCATGGATATCCCCAGAGACACAATAGATCAGTTGTTTCGCCAAGAGTGCATTAATCGTCGGTTGGACTTCCTTTTTGAAGCACTTTCAGACGATCTTGCTTCCACTCGATGCCTAGTTTGTCATCAACCCTTTAGTCTGACTCCGGCTTGGAACCAGCCCACAACTAGAGAAGAGGGCGGTGACACTTCTAGTGCATGATTTTCTTAGTCTATGCTACAGGTTTTGCTTTCTTTGATTCTTTAGGACATCTTTTAAAAGGCTTCCTAGCCCTCTATGTATAAACAGTTATATACTGCACAAAGATAGTATGGATTATTTTCCCAGGAGCCTAGAGTCGGTACTAGTTTCCTCCTTTTGGTAGGCCGACCTCCAGGTTCCTCGGTCTATGTAAATCTTTCAGCTTTTGGATTCATGAGTATTAAATTAAATAAATAATATAAATGTAATGGATTCATAGATGAAAGTTGGCTAATAATTTATTTATAATAATAATGAAATGATATCTAAATTAAAAAAAATTAAAAGTAGATAAATTAATATTTTTATGTTGAAATTCTTTTTTAAATGTCTACGAATTTTGTTATATTTTACCTAGTTGATGGGAATTTTGATCATAAATCTTTGTCTTTAAGAATTTTAGTTCGTTTTGAAAGACTTAAACCATACAAAACATATACGGTGTCATTTGAGTTGGTATTTTTATCCTTTAAATAAATAGCATCGACTTAACCTATTAATAATAAGATGTATTTTTCCCATAGGGGTGTAGACCGATTGGCAAGTGTCGTGTAAATGGAAGTAAATGTAAAAAGGAGGTTTCACGTTTGATTCTCACCCCAATTTACCCGTGCCCCATGCTTGTGGGCTGTGTGGACGCACCTAGAGGTTATAGAGGTATGTTGGCACAGGGGCAGACCCAGGGTTCAACGCTTCAACAGCGCACCAACAAAACCCTAACTATCGGCCCTTTCGGCAACACCTGCGAAGCAAATGAATTCTCACTCGAGGTAGAGGCAGGGGTGGTTGTAGGACTCCAGTGTCTACAACCTAGCTGGGACACAGATCTGTGATTACAGTACCATGGTTCACCCCCAGCCTGGGGCTACGTCCACCAACTCTTTTTCTCTTTATTGTCTTATGTCAATCATCTACATGCACAGAGCCACAAAATCCTACTCCGCATAGGACAAGAGATCTGCGCGCACTCCACCAGATCATCCTTCCTCGTGCTAGGTTATAGCACAAATCCCTTCTTACAATTACTTACACTTAGCTATGCAAGTTCTCTGCACAGAGCTAATCACATAGATCCAACTACTTTTCGCACTTAGCTCATCAGCTTACAATCTTCCTTTTTTTCCCCTTAATTACATCGCCTAGCTTTCTATTTATACTTTACAAAATGGTCCTAAACATGGGAAAACCCATGGGCCGGCATCCCCATACCCGTTACATAAGCCCAAAACCCAAAAACTGCCCTAAAAAGGGGTCGAGATCTCGCGATCTCCGCTTCGACTTGCGCTCTGCCTTTGACCAGCCTGTCGAAGTCCCAAACGAGGTCAAAAATGACCAAGGATCCTCAAAACTTGGTCAAGAGCCAACAGGCCCCCAACACTCACCTGTGACTCGTCCCAAGTCACTCTACTCTAGGTAATTCTGCCTCAAAAGCCTCGAGCTTGGCTCGAGCTGCTTCAACATGCTCGACAAACTCTTGAATAATCACCTCGTTCACAGGTACTTCCAAGCATTGTTCGACTGCAGTGGCTACTTGTTCCAGCTCTGCTCCTCGTCCTTCAATCTCCTCAAACAATTGGCAAGCTTCATCCTGGACTGGTTGGAGCCTCTGAGTCACTTCCATGACCTTTCTTTGTATGGTATGGACCTGTTGTTGAGCAATGTGTTGTTCCTGGGACCTTTTCATTCTCTCAACTATTGACAGGAGCTTCAACTATGCTTGTACTGTTGTTGCTTGTTGTTTTGCCTCCTGGAGCTGTGACTCCAGTGTCTTCAATTCAGGGTCCTCGGTAAGGTGCTCATAAGTCTATGCACTTCGACTAATAAGTTGTTTACATTACAAGGCTAATGCCTTGATTCTCTGGACTACGCTTCAGGCGGTTTCTTCTCGTTGGTCTCGCACTTCCTGCGGAGTGCTTGGTACTGCTTGTAACTCCAATTATGCTACTCTTTGTTGAAGTTGTTGGATGACTGTAGCAAGCTTCACTACTTGACTCTCCATTGGGTCTTCTTCTATCTGTTCTAATCCTGTCACAGAGCTAAGTGCTATATTGATTGCTTCATTAACTCCAACCTACTCTGTGAGCAACTGTTCTTTCTCTTGTTGGATCTACGCTCTCTCCTCTTTGAACTTGATTTGGAGGTCGTCCTTCTCTTGTTGCATAACTCGGCGTTGTTCGATGACTTCCTCTTGTGCTTGCTTCAAGGCCACGGTGGCATGTTCTTTTGGACTAGCTTACCAGCGATCAACTGGCAAGCAAGGCACACTACGACATTCTGGATGGAGGCTACCTTGTAACAATTGACCCCGTGTCACGCGAGTACGAGAACCGCGAGTTGTCGATTCCGCCAGTCACAATAATAAGATGTATTTTATAAGTGTAATGGCAAGGATGATGCAACAACTCATGTGAACATGCATCGTAAGTAGGTTGTGTATAATAGTTGAAGATATATGTGAACATGCAATAGTCTCGTTCATAGCTCGAGTGGTTGGGTAGCATGTTTGTTATCCTCCCCACCTGGGTTCGATTCCCTCAAAGTGGACATGTTGGCCCATTGTGATAAGGTTAGAAGGGTAGATGACCCCTGGGATAGAGGTCCACTATAGTAGACTTCAGGACACCTTGGCCCTTGCTAAGTCACAAGTTATTGGTATATCTAGCTGGCAAGTTGTTGGATATACTCTTGGGTTATAGTGGCAGTGGATATGCTTAATCTCAAGCTTTTAATGATGTAGTTGAGATGAAGTGTGATTACATTAATGATGGAGTTAAATTTTGGCAAAGAATTATAAATTTGGATTAAAATTTTACTCACAAGTTTTATATCTTTTATTAATTCAATACGTGAGAAGTTGTCCATTGATTTATTGGAAGTGTAATAGGAATAAGTAATAATTTATCAAATTAAAATATGGATGTGAATTTTGACTTATTTTAAATCATTTCTTACCTAATTTAAATAAACGGCATGCACAATGGGTTATTAATAATCATGTTGTTGTGCTTGTTCAATGTAAATCAATTTATTTTTGGGATCCTTTAATTGTTTGTTAAGCCCTAATATTGACTCATTAGCCCTTAATTGGGGCATATTATATTAGTAATGTTATTTTATTTATGTCGGCTTTAGGCCATTAGTTGTAATTATACCTCCTAGTCTCCTATATATACCAAGGAGAC
>ML808673.1:31303-61111 GCA_009831015.1 Picea engelmannii | reverse complement strand
TTTGTCCTGTGCTGTGCACTCTCCCGCTGCTCCCTGGACGTGGAAAAACCAACGGTCTAGATACTCCCATGGACCTTGGGGATCTACGGTCTTGATTTCTTCGCTACTCACGAAGATAAAGGAAAAGGGTTAAGGCATTTAACGCCCTCGTTTCTTCCTCCAATCTAACGGTCGTGAATGACCGCAGATCTTTCGACAGGATCTCGTCCGTCGATCGATACTTATCCCTACGCTACCATTTCAGGATTTCAAGAGGATCGTTCTTCCTCGTACAAGGTTACTAAGAATTGCGCCTTCAAATCCTTTTCCAGGTTCTCGGTGAAATTTCCAAGAAGGGTGTCTCTATGGGGAGATCTATCCAGGGTATTACCTAAGACAGATAAGGGTATAGATTTCCCGAGAACAGACTTGAAGTCTGTATTAATTCAATATGTGTATATATATATAAATCTATCTATAAACATAAGCCATACATGGTCCTTACAATAAAAGCATGCAACCACCATTTATGATTAAAACACCACACAAACAGTCTTATACTCAAACCATTCATAAACTGCACAGACTATGAGCATACATGTCAGCATATAAATTTCAGGATGCAAGATGATCATAAATGCCAGAATATACATTTCAAGATGCAAGATGTAAAACACTTATCAGAAATAACACCATATGTGATTGCAACTGCTGAGAGGGGTGCTCGTTTCCACCCAACCGTAGGCTCAACGACTCCCAACGGATTTACCACTAGCCACCCCCGAGATGAGACCACGATGCTGCGAGACTGAGTCTCTGTTTTCCAGTGACCGAGAATGAATGTTACTCTCCTTCTTCTCTACTATCACCCACTCTATATTTTTCCAGAGTTCTTTTCCTTCTCCTCTTCCCCCCGCATTTTCCCCCTGATCCCACACTCTTCCTGCCTTTTCTCCTTTCGGCGAGGTTGCGTGTGGCACGATCTTCCTCGTGGTGGTTAGGTATGAGGACTCTACAGATGGGAGATTCACCCCCATCCCTCATTACTCATGAGGAGCCCTTTACCTACCAACTTGGCGAGTCATTTAATTCAGGGCCATCGAGCTGCTCTTGGTTCTCCGGGCCAGTGAAGTCCAAATACGGTATTGGTTTCGGTGGAAGTTAACGCCACCATTCTAGGTGCCTTCCACCACCTTTCTCCAACCATCGTGGTCTCTTTTTCAGCATATCCCCTCTCAACAGTCCTGAAATATATATATTCATAATATTATTCACATTCATCGACCTTTTTCACAAGGTCCATTCACATCACACATTCACATTTCTGAGTTTGCCACAATACTTGGCTAGTATAGTTATTTTTACAAACTGGGGGGAACATGGTGTTACAAGATGGTGTCACAAAGAAGATACACCAGAGGAGTAATATACCTAAGGAAGATAAGAATAAGTCGATCCACAAGTGTGATCAACTCAAGAGAACCAAGCCCTAATAAATATGAAGAATGATCAAATAGAGAATAGATCCTTGGACAGTCCCTTCGAGGCTTATAAAGCAGCCCCGTGTTTTATATGAAGATGCCATACTGTGGGTAGACCTGGGATAGGTCATCAAGTAGTATCAGAGCAAGGGTAATTTCTCATTTGGATGTTGCAGGTATTGTTACACCCACACTGGTGTAGAGAAATAAGCAAGCATTGACAGAGTAGGATTGAACTCTTGGAGAAAGAACATTGATGTTCTTTAAGGCTACAAAGATGAAGTTGCAATATTATATTGCAGACAAAGGGTTGAGTTAAGAAGCGTGTACAAAGAAGTACATGAGAAGGTGTAAGAAGAGACAATGTACGAAGGAGTTTAGATTTAGTGAAATCTAATAGGACAAAGTAGTTGAGATTGATTTAGAGGAATGGATCAAGAGGAGTCAAGATCGGGAAGGGATATTGAATGTATAGTTTGATGTTTTTAAATTAACTCTGGTTTAAATAATTTGTGTTTGCAGGTTGGAACTGACAAGAAGGATTTGATAGCAGCTATGCCAACTAGGAGGGCTATAACAAAGAACCAATTTTATTCTTGAGTGCATGAGAAGAGTGTGTAAGCTCTTAGAGAAAAGAAAATTGTGGCAAGAACTTGATAATTCCAACTGAGGTTGGAATGAGGAGGACAAGTTGAATGTTCGCAGAGAAATAAAGTGGATCTATAGAAGCCCAAAAGAGTAAGGAGTGCTGAAAAGAAGGTTCTAAGAGAGAGAACCACAGGAATACCAGAGGACTAGACTAAGGAGAAGCTTAGTAAGGTATTGGATAACAAGCTATGGAGAGAGTTTGTTACAAAGGTTTGAGTGCAGTCTATAAATTGATAAGGTAAAGTTCACAAAGGTGGTGAAAACAATGGTTATTGATGGTCATTGCAGAGGTTTAGAAAAGACGCTACAATGGAGTAAAGAAGGATGCCAAGACAATGAAATAAAGAAGATAAATCCAAAGAAGTATGAATGAGAGGTGGTTGAGTTGAATATGAAACACAATTACATAGCACAAATGATACAAAGGAAGATCCAAGAAAACCATAGACGAGGATGGAGTATGAGGAAGAGAGTCAAGTGGCCAGTGATGTAACTATTTGTGAAACAGATGAGGAAAAGCTTAAGGAGCTTGAAGCACAGGATGAGTGATTAGGAGAAGGAGGAGGAGCTCAAAAGAGTTGAGTTCATATTGAGGTCATTGAGAAAAGGAAAAATTCACTATTGTGAACGAGAGTAGGGAGACATACTTGGAGAGGATGATGTTGAGAGGAGACCCATTGAGAGTCTCATAAACTGCTTGGAGAGTGAAGATGAGAGACTTGCAAGAAGTCTCATGAGCTCTTTGGAGAGTTCATATCAACATGAGGATATGTTGACAGAAGGATTAGAAGAGGCTAGAGAGCCTAATATTTTTAAAACCGATATTTTGTGTGTGGTTGCAGGATTAGCAGGTGGTGAATCACTTGAAGTCGTTAAAAATAAAAAGGAAGAAAAACAAATGTATTCTTACATCCCTAAGAGAGGAAAAAGTCATAATTTTGTTCTGAAGATGGAGTATGAGACAAGATTGTCTCATAAGGACAACCAAGAGGAAGCCCATGCATATTTTTCCAATGAGATTGTTGAGAGACAAATAGAGGAAATTGTTTCTACAAGCAGTAAGAATAATTGGCTCATAGAGACAACCAAAGGGAAACTGAAGAAAAACATTTTGATGCAATGCGTTCAAAGTAGAATGAAGAGATTGAATTGTTGGAGGAAATGATGAGGATACAAGACTCAGGAAGAGAAGAAAGCACAACTAGAAGAGAGAAAGCATGTTCTAAGGAGGTAAAAGTAAATTCTAATTTTCAAATTAAATTGGAAAATGCAGGCATAATAAAGAGAAATGAACATGAAGTGGAAGTGGCCTCAAAACTATTTCCTAAAGATGAAATCAAACCTCAAATTCAACATACAAAGTTGATGAATTTTGAGGATGAGATGACATTTTTGTAGGAGTGGTTGGCTAAGGATACAAGTGATGAAGGCTGCAGAAGATTTGCAAGCTTAATTCAAACTAATTTGGAGGAGCAGATCAATATGCCAAACAACAGTGACAATAATGAAGGGGAAATACAACAACAAACAGTGGGCAATAACAACAGTAAATTTCAATAAGAGAACAATAGAAAGATGCAAAGTATGTACCAATCAAGAGACAAGATGGACATAGAGATTGGAAATATGAGGAAATTGACGGTGGAAGTTTCTCAGAGGAGTCATAATGAAGAAAGAAATATTTTCAATAACATAGTACAATGATCTGTGAAAGTTTGCATCAACAAGGAAGGAGGAGTATTGCAGAAATAAAATTGGGATCTAGGTAAGTTACAGTGAGCAACAAGGAAACAAGACATTACAACAAGTAGACAGTTACAACATAAAGTGTGGGATCCAGGAGGACTTCAACAGTGGGAACTCATGATTAGGAGATCATGAACATTTTTTTTCCTAGAGAGTCTGATGCATGAGCATCCTGCCTCCAAAATCTAGTTCATTTGACAAGACCTAGGGGATCTTCATTTTGTCTAAAGAAGTTGGTTCCTTAATGAAATTATTGTAAATTTCTTATATTTTCTCTAGACGAGGTCATAGGATAGAGTTGAGATGGGAAAAGATGAAATTAAAGCTATTTGTTTGAGTTGTTCTCGAGAGTGTGAAAACATAGAGAGATCTTAGGGAGAGAACAAATTTGATGAGGATTTTATGGATTTAGAGATCCTAGAGATAGGGGTTGAGTGAGTGGATTGTGGATCTGAAACATAATTAGTTTCAAAATCCTTGTGTGTAAATTGTAGTTCCAAGGGACATAGAAATTAGGCAATTAGAGAAGAAATCAGGCCAGTAGTGGGTGGCCAATCGAATGAGGAATTAGACCAAAGGAGAGGTTTGAGAGTGAAAAACTAAGTATGGCTAGAAGGCCAAGAGGGCATAGAGTTGCCTCATGTAAACCTATGTAAATTAATGTGTATTCTGATTAATATAGAAAGGAAGCAAATACTATGTTTCAAGTTTGATTGGTTGTGGAAACTCTCTAATGATTACTTTGTGATTGTCACAAATCTTTGTATGTTGTATTGAGGGTGTGGAATTGCATGTTAGAACCCTATGTTCGTTATTGTGTGTTTAAAATATCTGTAAGGTTGAGTACATGCAGGTTCCAAAATCAAGACAAGTGTTTGATGCAGGAGGATCAAGTCGATTGTTGATCATTGAAGTGGCCAATTCCATAGTGGGTTGATTAATCCCAAACAATGAGGGATTCCTCCATAAGGTATTGTTGGAGGTCAAAAAACCCAGAGATTCATTGCAGGTTTTAGAAGGATAAAACCTCGTCTAACAAAGGATAATTTATAATCATTGATCGTTGACCATCACATGAGATTAACAATCCAGAGTCATTTATAGACCAAAGTAAAGATGCAATGCCGAGATGAATTGGAACGACGATCATCGAATCATTAGATTGATGCATAGGGGTTGTTTGATTAAGGTTCTTCATGTAGTGTTAAAGGATAAAAAAGATAGATCGTTGATCACAATTAGATCAACGATCCATATCATTTCGTGTGGGGAATGTTGCCGACCATTGGATAGTGGGTCAACATAGATGAGAGCCATCAGATCTTAATGTAAAGCTTGGAGTAATCTCAACCATCCACCCAATGCTTGAGTAAGTCTCGATATTCGGATCGAGGTTCCATGAGTAGGATCGACAGATTGTGATTGGAGAGGAGGAATCAACAATGGAGGATCAATTCGCATTTATAGATGATCGAGGTTTATCAACAGGGTCGATCTGCTAAAAGTGGGAATTTTGTAGATCCCAAGATCCACGTGTCGCCCTTAGGTGTCTTTGTGTTTGTAAATCATCTAAACTTTAATAACAAGTTTGTTTGTGAAATATTGTGGACCGTTCAATTCAACAGTTGATTAAAACACAATCATTGATCGACTAGGGGTTGAAGTCATAAGATAAAGTGCCAATTGGGTTAGAGCTTGGACACAAGCCTTTGGTCATATGGTGAAAAAGGATACACACTTGGAGACTTGGCGCTAAATCTCGATTATCACTTTTCGCGTGTGGTCATGGTATTCTAGAGATAAGAGAATTGCATTCGGGTTCAGAGCTAAAAGGAAAGGCCTTCGTGCCTTATGGATAGGCCTTTGGTTTCCTATTAAGGTGAGGGGATATGATTAATATAACACCCTATGCCATTGAAATCAAAGAGTGCACCACCCAAGAGTAAATAAAAGGCTCGAATCTGACCATTAAGATATCAAAGGAGACAATGTTACAGAGAAGATATACCAGAGGAGAAATATACCTAAGGACGAGACAAATAAGTCAATCCACATGTGTGATCAATTCATGAGAACCAATCCCTAATAAAGATGAAGAATGATCAAACAAAGAATATATCCTTGGATAGTCCCTGTTGAAACATATATTAAATTTTTTATCTTCAAAACTAAGTCTTCTTTTTTCGGGTTTCGGCTTTTCACGAAGCATAACCCTCACTATCTTTTCAACAAGGCCGGTACTGAAATCCCAACAAGCTTTAATTTTTTAAATAATAAAAGGCAAAAAACCAAAAATGTTATAAAAGTCCCGATGCGCTTTCGGTAAAATTATTTCTTAAATCACGAAAATTTTAAACCCTAAAGGAGTTAAGATTAACCTTTAAAAAGTTTTTCGGAATTCAAAGTTTATTGAGAACATATGTTTTAATACATTTCAAATCATGGAATCCCAATCCCTGATTTCCCGAAATATGGAAGTTACTAATTACTAAAAACTAAATTAATCATATCCCGATTTTGGGATTCGGGGTTCGTCGATAACATACCTCTTGTCAACATGATCCCCAAAATCCCGAAACGTGAAGTACCGACTCATAATTTGTGTTTAAACTGAATTAATCATGTTTCGGAAGTTAGTCCTTCATCCTGATTAATTAATTCACTAATACGAAAATTTAAGGATTAAGTTAATCATTTCGCAATTTCGGAAATCGGGATTCAACGATGACATACCTTTTGTCAACATGATCCCGGAAACCCCGAAATAATCAAAGTGGGTTTAATATTGATTAATTAATTTACTAAACGAAATTAAGTCCTAATTTAAACTTGTCGCAATTTCGCAATTTTGGAAATCGGGATTCAGTGATAACATACCTCTTGTCAACACGATCCCCGAAATCCCGAAACGCGAAATCTCAACTCTTAATCTGTGATTAGTCTAAATTAACTCTATTTTGGAAGCATGATTAATGACAGTCAAACTTTTTAGGTTTGTTCACGTTTCGGTTTCTGATCGAATGCATTTTTCTGAATTTTGAATTCAAAAGTGCCAAAATGCGGCCACTTTAATAAAGGATAACTGATGTTATGTGACACTAATGCGTATCGTAATAAATATCCACTGCATTCAATGTATTGAATTCTTGTCAGCTGCGTCAGTACCTACATCGTTAAATGAATTAAAAGAGAGTTTAGAGGTCTGTGTTTCGCAACATATTCTGTTTCATACTATCAAAGCGTAAGACGCATTCAACCGGGCTCATACACTCCTTTTTTGTGACAGGTTTTCCATCTAACTGAAAGTCATGGCACCAAAGAAAGCATCGAAGAAGAGTGAAGATACAGAGGAAGGAGATATCATATCCGACACTACGCCACACGCTATCGACTCAATTAAATCCTGGACACAAATCTCTGAATTCCTGGAATACGAAATCAAGAATTTTCCTACTAATTCTGAGAATCACTTTCGGGATATAGCAGAATCATAGCTTCATAAGATCGTGGCACGCCCTCGGCTTATGGCGTATAACGACATGATCAAATGGGCCTTGGAAAAGGTTGATATTCCAACGAGGAGCATTTTAAATGATCAAGGGGTCGTTCTCGGCTCATTTAGGCCATAACATATACAAGTAATGTATAAGCTCTCACTGAATCCTAAGTACACTTATAATGCTGAGTTTTTAGCTGAATTTCAAAGGAAAGAGTGTACTGAGGCAGACCGAACTTATCCCAATTTAATCAGAGAATGGTGGAGATGTCCATCAAATTTTAGGGCTGATACCCATGGGGTTTATGCCACAACATCTTTAAATGAATACATGGTCTATGTAGCCATTATGTTGTGTAGACTTTTCGGGAAAAAGAATCCCTGCCATTTTCCTACAGCATGGGTGCCCTTTTTAGAATAAGCTTCAGAAGGATATACTTTCAACTGGAGTAAGATTCTTTATGATAATCTAGCTCAAGAAGTTTCAAACTACAGATTTGCAAAATCTAAAGGTCAACCAATGGCTTTTTATATGTTAGCGTACATTATGGACGCAGTTTGCTTTGTGACTCCTTTTCCCTTGATGAATTGGAGTTGGAACATAACTTGCCCCGAACCCATTCACGAGTATCACTCTGTGCTATGGGAAGAAAATGCTAAGAATGCATTTTACGAAATTTGTCATTTTATAATAATTCCAATGCATAAAATGTTTTATGGATGTGAACCCCCTCGCATTTATGAGCCAGTCTCAGAAAATCTCAAAGCAATAGTTGAATGGTTTGTTGATGAAAACTTCTCTTACGTTAGGGTTTATGGATGCTCAATCCCCCCTCATGCACTTCCGAAATTCCTCCCGGACAGACTGGTATTGAGGGAGGTAGCACATCAAATAGTGAAAGGTGGTATTGGAATAGAGCTAAAAGCAGCTCAAAAGAAATCCTAGCCAATCTTCCCTGTGTATGTCGGGAAATTTTCATTACTAAACCTTGGTCATTCTAAAGTGGAGGCTAAAGCACTAGAAGAAATAAAACTGGTATATATTGAGCACAGAAAGCATGACCCTTATCAATTAGTAAGCAGACATTTGATGCATTGTAATATGAAAGCTTATGAGCACGAAACATTTGTTTATGATGATATATTCAAGGAGGTTAAAACTTATGAGGAGGTATTGAACAGGGTATGGACCTTATCACTCGACTTGCAGACTGGTTTTATATCCTTCCAAAGTCACAGGCGAAGTTGTTTGCCAAAAGTTTTGCAAGGTGAATCCAAGACTCCTCCTCTAGAGCAGGAAGGGCCTCCCCCAGGCTTTGAAACAGATGTACAGGATAAAGAAAATACAAAGGGAAAAATTGAAGGAGAGTGAAATGCCTTCACAGGAAACAAGAGTCCCTTAGACAGAAAAATCAGAGGCAGGGAAAGGAAAGGAGTTGGAAACACCCTCAGAAATCCCTGAGAGTTTTCTGAAAAAAGTAGGAGGAACAACATCGACAGAAGTTGGAAGTCCTATTACTTCTTTGACTCCATTGAAGTCTACCTACGGAAACCCCCACGAGGGAGCTCTATACGTTAATGATATTGAGCCTATTTCTAGGGATGAGATTCCTTCATCTGATTATTTTTTCAGTAAAAAAAGGAAGGTTGTCCTGAAACATGAGATGCATCCAAGAGGAGATATGATGATTAAAAAGCACAAAATCATTATAGATGGACAAAAACTTAAAGAGGGAGAATTCTCTATAGAAATAGCGGGCACAATGGGAGCTTTAGCGTCGACAAATTTATAATATGTGGGTAGTTTGACAACTATGTTGGAGCAGAAAGATCAGAGGATAGCTCAGCTACAGGGTTAATTAAAAGAGACCGAAAGAAATATCAGTTGGGGGATAAAAAAGGGTCTAGAACAAGCTAGATTAAATGATATTCAAAAGATTCAAAAAATGAAAGCAAGCTTAGAGGAAGCAAATCAGAAAATACAGGTCACTCAAGCACATGTCTTAAAGCAAGAGGAAATAAATAAACAATTACAAGGTAAGATTAATTCCATTTCAAATCAAGTGGTAGAGCTTGAAATATTCCAGGCCCGGGCATTGGAAATACATATGAAGATAGAAAAAGAGCCACATGGAGTGTTTTTTAATCTGGAATTTGTCCAGAATTACTTTAAGGAAACAAATAAATCCTTGGAGAATATTCTTCATAAAGAAAGAGAAGTGAAAGAAGCCAGAGCAACTTTCCAAAAAGCAGTGGCTCTTTCAACAAAAGAGGATTTCGGGGAAGCTACAAAATTATCTGTTTAAGAGCAGATTAAAGGTGATGTAATACTCAAGGTATGGGAGGCAGACCTCACAGAAAACAAAAGAATGACCAGAGAAGTTAATGACAACTATCAAGGAATTTTTGGCCTTTTAGAGAAAACTTCATTGAACATTGGAAAAAATGATTGTTCAGGGTTGTTAGGGGAAATTAACATTATTAAGCATCAGTTAAGATTCAAAGAGGATCTGGAAGAAATTCAGAAAGAGATCCCACAAATAAATGTAATCAATGTCACTCAAATTGATAAATGGATAGTAATGTCTAACTTAAAACTACAAACTATCAAGTTCACAAGAAAAATAATCGAAGACCGTTTGCCAGAACCGCAGAGAAAGTTTTTCTTATTTGAAGCAAAGGATATTCCAGAAGCTCCCGGAATTTTAGTACAGTTTCTGGGAAAATGTATTCGTTGTCTTAAGGCAGAAGGAGCAAGTTCATCAACACAGACATAAAAAACTGTTTTGAAGATTTTCATCATTGGAATAATGAAGCAGTTATAATAGAAATGTAAACGGTTTGACATCGTTCATTCATGTAACCATTAGTCTTAGGAAGTTAGTTAATCACCAACGGGAAAAATGTTTGGTGATCACGTATAAATATATTTTCACAAGACTAAGAAAGGGCTTTTGGTTTTTGAGAGAGCCAATTGTATTTAAAAAGTTTTCCAATCCACTGTGATATAAATAATACAGACGAGATTCTGAATTCTGTCAACTTGAAGCTATGTGTTCTTTTACCCTGTTTCCAATAGTTTTCAATATTTTTCTTCTTTTGTCTTTCTAATGAATGATCAACTATAAGTTTATTTCACACATCTATTGTAATTTGAATTGATTTGGTTATTGAATTATTTACAGTTTTTCCTCTATGATTGCTATCAGCAATTTCAAGACCTGTAAGTCATTTGAATGATTATATTTTACACTTCATTAGAAATCTCGTTTTCCTCTTTGTCTCCTGTTACAATATGAGATTCTTTCGTGATTAAAGCCTCATATTTTGTCAGCAGTACTACTTTGTTATTTTACTATTCTTAAAATTGTTTCAAGTACAGGAAACAACCTCAACTGTTATTATGCTATTATTTTCAGTTCCAAAACTCTTTTTCTCTTTTCATCCCTTAAAAACTAAAGCAACAAATCTTTAAACTTTTCATATTTAAATAAAACTTTATTTCCATGATTGTCCCAAATAATAGACAACCCAACATAGAACCTGGCCTCCAAGATCAAACTAGCATTGCTTTGAACCTGTTTAATACTATTCTGCAAACAACAACTAACTGGGTTGAATTAGAACGTTCATGGGCAACTATTGAGAGAGATATCAACATCCAAGAACAATGTGAAGCTAGATAGAGGCAGTTGAGAAGTCAACTATGATTTACCCTTCATTTTGGTTCTTACCTTTTAATTACCTTTACCTTTACATATGCCTTCACGGTATACTTTAGAGCCTTAAAGTATAAACTCAGGAACAACAGTCCCTTTGAGGCTTATAGAGAAACCTTGTGTTTTATATGAAGCTACCATACTATGGGTACCCCTGGGATAGGTCATCAACATGCAATACAATCATCATCTCCTTTTCATAAGCGAATTTTCCCAAGTGCCCCTCACATAGTTATTTGCTGGTAAAAGCCAATGGTCATCCCTCTTGCATGATCTATGCTCTGATGCATTTACCTAGGGCATCACATTCCAAGACAAAGGTATTAGTAATGTTGGGTAGAGAAAGTACTAGTGTTGTACACAAAACTTTCGTCAAGTCTTGGAAAGCCTGTTCTACGATGTTATTCCCACTGAAAGAACTTTTTTAAGCAATATTCTGAAGGGAGTTGCAATTTTACCATAGTTCCTTACGAACTTCCTATAATAACCAAGGAGACCAAGAAAACCACTTAGAATTTTAATATTTTTGGGGGTGAGGCCAATCCTTCATCATTGCAATTTTCATTGGATCCACAGGCACACGATCATGACTAACAATATGGCCCAAATATTCCACTTCAAAGACACCAAAGGCACAATTGGACCTCTTATGAAATAGTTGATGATCAACAAGTATTTGTAAGACCTGATCCACATGGGTGACATGGGCTTGCCAATATTTATATTAGATCAAGATGTCATAAAAAAAGATAAGGAAAAAATGATGCAGAAAGGGTTGAAATATTTTGTTCATGAGACTTTGGAAGGTGGAAGGTGCACCAAAGGGCATCACCAAGAACTCATAATGGTCTTTGTGAGTGTGAAAAATGGTTTTAGGAATGTCCAGCTCCTTCATGAAAATTTGGTGATAGCTCGAGTGGAGATCGAATTTGGTGAATAATTGAGTACCCTTGAGCTCATCGAAAAGGTCATCAATGACTGGAATGGAAAACTTATCCTTGATTTTTAATTTTTTCAGAGCTCAAAATTTTGGACACATGCACCAAGTGCCTTCTTTCTTGAGGACCATGACAACCGGTAAAGAATAAGGGTTGGTGCTAAGGTAGATGACACCAGTGGCTAGAAATGCTTGAACTATTTTTTCCATTTCATTCTTTTGGGTAAATGGATGGTAATATGTGTGTCCATTAGGTGGGAGGCTACCTAGTATGAGCATAATAGAATGATCATGCTCACGTTAGGAGAGTGGTAGTCCTTGGGGAGGTTTAGGGACAAATTGATGTTTGGCCAAGATTAACTACATATTGGGATGAATGGGTTGAGAAGGTGTCTCAAATGCTTGAATTGATACACAAGGCATGATGCCCTCTTTTAAGAATATTTTCCATACGGTGGGAGTTGATGATCTCTAAAGAGTCAATTGTAATTCCTTTGAAAGTGTAGTTATTTTCCTCCTACTAGAAAGTCATGCACAACTCATGGAAATCCATGGTGATGGGACCTAATGTCCGTAACCATTTAACACCCAAAACAATGTCACAACCACCCATTTCAATGGAAAACATGTGTGTTTTCAAGGAATATTCACCCATTTTAAGCCTCACATTTTCACTACAACCACCACATTTCATAGAAACTCCATTAGCAACCATGATTTGGAAGTTGTTCATAGCATGGATGTAATAGTGTGTTTCTTTGGCCACACACTGATGAATGAAGTTATGGGTGCTACCACTATCAATTAAGCAAGGATTGAAATATTTGGTGTAGTCAATCAATTTGAGGGTTTGGGGAGAAAAAATACTAGTCAAGGCATGGAAGGAGAGCTATGGTTCCACAACCTACATAATATACAAGGGAACGTCTTGATCATATGGATGAAGATCCCCCAGAGGTATAACATCAACTTCATCATTAGAAATATCCTCCAAAATGGCCATAAAGAGTTGTTGCTCCTTACATGTATGCTGAGGAAAATATTTCTCATCATAGTTGTAGCAGAGACATTTAAGTTAACACTCTTTTGTTTCAATTTGGGTTAACTTATGGATCTTGAGTGGTGGAAAGGATAGAGAGGAATTGGTAGGGGGTAAATAATGGGGCACAAATGAGGAATAAATGTGGTCTTTTTAATTTGATCATTCACCACCTTTTAGGATTCTTGGGATTTTTGAGAGGCTTCCAACCAAATAGTAGGACAAGCCATGAAGACTTGTGCATGTAGCTCTTATTCCAAACCACTAATAAATCAATCCTTAAATTTTTTTGGACATGCCTTCATTGTGGATGGCTAGTTTCTCAAAAGCAACTATGAACTCTTTAATTGTACCAATTTGTTTAAGCTTGGTCAATCATCCCAAATAATGAGTGTTTGTTTCAAAGTGTTCATAAAGGTCTGAGACAAATTGTGTCAAAGAAATATAACCCTTGTGGGAGTTCCTATTCCATTGCCACCATTGCCAATGTTTAGTATCCAAATATAAGATGCCCACACAAAGATTAATTAAGTCATCTATGATGTCATGTAGGAAAAAATAATGTTCCATACGAGTGATCCAATCTATGGGGTTAGATCTATCAAATTTGTTGAGATCCATGTTAGGAAGTTTGTGCCACATTTGAGTAATCAGATCATGAACAAGTGGGTTAGAGTGATGCCTACTGGGATTGGATGATTTAGCCCCTTCCTTTTGGGACATCTAGTCTCGCCATTGATAACCCATGGTTTGTGAAGGAAGGATCTGATTTTGCATTACCATGAGTTTGCAAAATTTCTCTAGGAGTGACTCCAAGTTGGCTAGCTTTTCACATATCGCATCAATATTTTGTTGAAAAAAGGGGTGGTTGCAGTCTATCTCTTGTTGCAACTCATCACATCAATTTTCCAAAGAGGAGACTTTGGTGGATAGCTTTGCATTTCAAGTGTTAGCCATAGAGATGTGGGTCCACAAGACAAATTTTATTGGAGAGTGGTACCAAGGTGATCAACGCGACGTTCTGGGTTTTTTGAGATAGTTTCCTAGTAATGGAGTGAGTTGGTACACCAATAACACTTACTAGAGAATGGTACCTTGATGATCAACTCGATGCAAGGATGTTGTTGAGATGGGTCTCAAATAAGGGTGTGGGTATGACCTACAATTTTTTATGTTTTTACTTTTGTTGGAGTCATACTCTAGCCTTAATACTGTTGCACTGATATAATTCTTAAATTCTCAGTACTATAGTTTATGCATGAATTTTGTGGACTAACAACAAAGGATAGGGCTTCTATGGTCTCGAGGGGAAGGGAGTGTCAGGTGTTACATTTCTCTGATATATGTGTAGGGTACAATAGTAGTACTTGGCCCAATATCTCGGGGAACCAACTAAGGAGGCTCAACTATACCCTTATCCATCCTACCCAATTACCTAGGTCCCAGAGAATAATATTCTTGAGTGTTATTCTCAATGCACTATAACATCAGGATGGTTGATCAACTTATATAAAGTTGGTTTAAGGTAACCTAGTTGAATTCTAATATACCCTAGGGTACGTGGAAGTGAAATTATGTATAAAGGTGTTGTTTGATGTGATACTACTCAAAGGGGTACCTATAGGGGTTACAAAGGGTGTCCAACTAGGTGGAACCACTTGTATTTCCCACGTGTATTCTTCCCCACATATTTAGTCATTGAATGATAGATCACAAAGTTTTTTATAGATGTTAGAATATGTATTTAGCATGAAAAAAGTGTTCTCTCAAATATTGGCTCAGGAAAGTGTACTTTGATAACACTTGTGGTGTTCTTTATTAGAAATTTGGAACATTAAGGGCATAAGTAATAGAATATACATAGATTTATACGAAAATGGCTAATCATAATGGAAATAGGCAATAAAAGAACTAGAATACCACAAAATGTTATACTTTTATTGATGAGAACGATGTTCACTTACCTCTTTGAGGGGGAAACCTCTAAATGAACAAAGCTCTAATTACAAGATACTTCACAAGACATCTCATTACATTTCTTCTACTTCTTTATATAGTTCTATCTACCTCCTGGGAACTTTATAGTAGGTGGAACCTTCTAGTAAGCCCTCCTACATTTATTGCTTTCACACTATATATACTACATGGGCCTTATTTACTAGAGATGGTCTCAATACATAACAATCTATCCATCTACTTAAGGGGGTTAGGGTAGGACCCTAACCGAGGATGGTAGGGTTGTGGATTAGTTCATAGTGCTTGACAATCTAGGAAGAAAAATACTCAAAAACTACAAGGGATTGTTACAAGGGAAAAACTCTCTATGGCCAAGGGTAAACCACAACAGACAGGTATGACTGCAGAAATCAACTCAATTCCAACATGTGCTATATAAAATAATGTGCAATACGAGGAAGAAGCCTACCTCGATCCAATCGTTTGATGTTGTTCCATCGTTGAGCACTTTGACCCAAAGCTTTACACCTGTAAGAAGTTCTCAACAAACAAGCGATGCAAGTATATAGTGACAATATATAAAATGAGTTAGCACATTAGATAGCACAATCCATTAATAAACATTACAAACATGCCCATGGATAATAATCATATATTTGCAAGATATTGATAGGACGGGAAAGGAGTATTTCTATTAATAATTGATCAACAGAAGTATCGACATTACAAAATTCCGTGTTGGCACGGTTCGAAACCAAGAAACCAAGTTCCTTCCAACTTGGTCTCCACCACTTCAATCCTCCACCAAAGGCAAGCTCATGGCAAAGAGGTAATGCATTTCTCTCGATAATAAGGAAAGAGCTTGGGGGATCAACACTGTGTTCATACTTGAGGGACAAAGGGATGCAAACTCAATATGAAGTAATTTCTCCATAGTAACTTTTCTCTCAAAGTTGAATGCTTTCTCCTCTTTTTTCCATAGCTCGAAATTGTGCTCTTATAGCCTCCAGAATGCAACTGAAGGGCCGAGTCAGAACGTTTCCAGTATATGGAAGGCCAAAGATCAGAGATCTTTTGTCATGACATGGAAACCCGACCTCATTTGGTATTTTTTGGCACAAATCCCGATATACGTGAGCTGTAGTGGAGCAGCACGCGTATACGCATCTTGCAAAGCAGTTAGGGAGTGTATATGTGGAAAAATATATATTTTTGGCTCTGGATTTATCAAAAAGGGGTTGATAAGTCTACATAGGGAAATGGAAAAAGGCCCTCTGTGCAAGATATTAATGGTGAGGCAAATCTTGCTATAACAGATGCCCCCTAATGTGTGAGATCAGAGGAGTATCTGCGATGGCCGAAATACATTGTAAATAACCCATAAGGGGAGTGGTAGAGAACCAGCTGGACGAACACAATTTCTCATTACATTATATACCGACTTTTCATACATGCCTGCCAAGAATACAATGCAGATCCATGTGGAAAATATACCAACAAGTGTTCATGGCCATGAGTAGGTAAGTATAAATGCGGTTACATGCCAATAGTTGTCACAGTCACGAACAAGGCCCAGTGAAACCATTCTCAAAATAAATCTAAAGATATATGTATACCATGGAGTACAATCTAGTCTCCCATGATCGCTGAAGTCAAATAGGTACTGGTCCAATGAAATGGAAGCAACAACTCAGGAAAGATGCGTCCACAAAGTGATGTCTTCAAGTCTTAAATACAATTCGCCAATGGTGCAAGTCTACATCATGTGAATAAATGAGTTAAGGTCGAACACGATGAGACATCGTTTGATTATCGGTCATTGAGGTATACTGTTAACAAACGTGAGACATCCTACCAATGATGAAAGTAGGTATCAAGGCACCAAGTACATCTCTACAAATGTGAATAAAGGAGTTGGTGTCGAATACTTGAGAGATCCATTGATCATGAGACATTGATGTATTCCCATCTGTCAATGGCGAGAGAGCCTACCACTAATGACTGCAAGCCTCAAGGTACTCATAAAAATCTAGGTCTCGTATCCAAAATACATGAGTTGAAGTTGATGGAAAGAGACCCGCTGAAAGGAGAGCATTAAGGCATCTCTCATCAGTCAGCACGAGGAACAAAGCAGGAGCTTCATGATTTTGTGGAGATCGGACAAAGAACATGTTCATGAACCAATGACCCTGTGCGTCTTTCGCATGTGCCAAATGCAAGCGGTACACGAAAAAGACCCTCTGAATAGCAGCCAATGATGAAAACTGGTGACAAAGGCGAGGAAACCACCAATAAGGCTAATGGCATCCAAGACACTGCACAAATCCCAAAGTGTGAATAGATGTCTTGCAGTCGAACACAAGGGAAACCACCCAGTCAACAACCCATGATGAAATGTCGATTGTTGGGTTCAAGGTGACCTACCAATGATGAAAGTAGGGCCAGGGTGCATCATAAGACCAAAGTATCAAGTGATTCTGAGAAAAACTGAGGGTATGGCCGACATGCAAAGTCAATATTTCTGAGGAGTGGCCGACAAAGGTTGATAGACTTCCTTTGAACAAGAGCATGAGACATACGATGGACTCTGACATCATAGACTTAATGATGTGACAACTAGATGCATGAGGCATCCATAATGTTCTCTATAGTGATTGGAAGATTAACCAGTCGGTAGAGAAAATTCTGTAATGAGATCAGCTTCCTAAGGCCAGGCCAAACCCAAAATTATGATGACGCAAGGACTCAATAACTTTGTGCTCTGTTCAAAGGCAACACGACTGCTGCCAATTACAATATAGTACTCCCTTCCCACCCGCCTTTTTAGTTTTTTCATAACAAGTGAATGCTATGATACAGAGGAGGGAATGAGTGCCGCAAGTAAGCAAAACTAGTTCCAGCAGTGGAACGAACCTATGATCAATGCAAGGAAATGCATGTGGGAGATGGACACTCGGGGTGATGTTCCCTCCAGAGTATAGCGTGTCAAATTGCGAAGGATATAAACAAGGCTCTGCTTGGTTGAGGATGCAAACTGCTTGGGCCATGGTTTATAACACAAAGCGAGAACCGGCTAAAGGCTTAATACTGCAAGCAAGGGCATGAGATGCAATCACAATTTAACACCAAAAAATGACCTTTTTTATATCTTTTAGTCTACTTGGTGTGAAAAAGGGGTAAACTTGTGCCAAATAAACATCTTTTCAAATCCAATTTACGAGTGTGAAAAAGACAAGTTCACTYGGCGATATTTTCCATTTTTGATAGCGAGTCGGAAAAGATCTTAACTAAGACTCATGATCTTTCAAATCCAATTTTAATGAGTGTGAAAGAGACAAATCACTCGGMAATATTTTCAATTTTTAATAATGAGTTGGAAAAGAGCTTAACTAAGACTCGTTTTTTGGGAGTCCGCGGGTAATAAGGCCRCGTGTGCATGAATGAGAAATGAGGCTCATTGTAAAGTCATGTATCGAATTCTAATGGACTCTCGGTCCTAAGGAAAAATCTCGTCATGGGCACCRAATGACAAAGAGGTTCTAACTAGGGTACCCATGTTTGGTAAGTCTCTACCATTTATTAMTGATGCTATGATAGCAKATGGAGGTTAATGCGTTGCAATAAATGGGTTCATACCTAAGGTGTAAAAAGTGGTAATTGAAGTATAATGCAAAAYTGTACGATGCAGTGAATACCTATCCTATATGCTAGGTTATGAATATACCTGCCTRAGGAGACGAACGACCAACCATGACGTTGAAATCTGTAAGAAAATTGAGTCGAAACTACAAAAACCAGCTTAAAACCATTTTTGAATTAGTCCATTAGACAAAATAATAGCATAAAACTATATCAAATGGGTATAAATGTTTTATAAATAGTAATAAAATCAAAATTTACTATGTCATTTTCATTTTCACACAAAATAGTGCAATTTGGACTAATATACCTCCAGAATTCAAACGATGACCGCGGGAGCAATAGGCAACGAAATCACAAACCGTCTAGACCAGGTAACTCTTCATCCCATCCTCTTCAAATTTAATGGTTTACAATTTTGAATTAGGCTCCACTTTTTTAGTTTTTAAGGGCGCAAATTGAGTTTTTTGGAATACGCGGGTTTCTACTAATATGTCACGTATACGACCAGATATACACCCCCGTGTGAACTACAGGGAGCATATATCAGGCCCTACCCATGACTATTCTTGGTTAACACGCGTATACTTGCGCAAAATGGCAAAATATAAGCTTCTAACTCAAAAATTGGTTTGGTTTTTGCAGGATGGTGTTGGAGTGGAGGGAGAGAGAGCATGAGGAGGTAGATGTAGCAGTGGATCGGGATCCGGTGGCTCAAGCGGCATTAAAAAGATGTGGTCTATACAAGTTTTGAGCTCTCAAAGGAATGACAAACCAAGTGAGGTTATTGGAAATGCTAGTGGGCTATTGGGATCCAGATAGCGAGAGCTTTATCCTTGATGGACAACCATTAAAAATCAAAGTAGAGGAAATCTACTTCTTGATAGGACACTCACGCCAAGGAGAGGTTGTGGACCTTAAGTCATGTGGGGCTGGGAGTGGGATGAAGGTCGAAGAAAAAATCAAGACCCACTGTGTTGCAAGGACTCCCATTGTGGGAAGTCAAATCCCTATCCGGGCTATAGGTAACCTCATCCTGAAGATTATTGTGCTCATTCTTACCAGGATCATAGGGTCGACATCACTGCATCAAGCATCGAGACCGCTTATGTTTTACACACTAGAGTGTGCGAGACCTACCATGTACGATTGGTGTACCTCACTACTGACCAATATGAAAGGTCAGATGACAGAGTGCAAGCAGGGGGCAAAGCAAAACTTCAAGTTTGCCCCTATCATTTGTAGCTTCTTTTTCGAGCGGATCCCAAGCATGGGACCTAGAGTGGAGATCATTCCTAGAGGGCCACATGATCCAACTATGGCACGATGGATCGAGGTCATGAGACGACAAGGGGGAGGTAGGGTGGCGACACCCTACAATGATGATTTTTTCTTCTGGTGGAGGAGACAAATCATAGCTCTGGATGACTATCCCTATGCAAGAATTGATTTCAGAGGTGATTCTGATATGCCGCTTCCACCAGGAGCCGCCTACGGTGCCATAGGTAAACAATATTTTTTATATATTTCATTTTTTGTATTTTTGTATTTTTGTATTTAAAGGAACAAAAATATTTTTTGGATGGTGTTTTTAAATATTAACTCGATACTTGTGTGGTTGCAGACATGGGTCTGCAACGACTAGAGGGATTCCTATGACATAGGCGGAGGCACCGACGAGATGAGGCAGTGGGAGGAGAGGCAGAGAGAGTCCTTTAGAACGTGCAGGGCAACCTATCACATTTGACACAGAGGATTCCTATGGTTCAGGTGGAGGATCTACCTGAAGCCATGCAGAAGCAGGTTGTCGGTGTACCTAGAGCATGGGTACGACTCTTTCGACGTCTCACCAACGTCATGGTTTTCTATCACGAGACTCATCCGACGCCACAGGCGTAGATGTCATGGGACATGTATATCGGTTGTATATGTATTTTTGAGGGTTTTAGCCCCAATTTTGTAATATAAAACACCATATTTTTTGGAAATATATAAAGAGGGATCTTCGACTGTACTTATATCTTACAATGTGTACATTGATTTAATGGATTTCTTTGCTTTATTAATGTGACAAATGCCAATTCAAAACATAATTAGCGTAGGCATCAAATACATGGTTAGAACTTCTAGGAATGTGAAAGTATGTAATAAAATCAAATTGTCGTTCTAAAAGACGTACCCGTAGGAATCGACGGAGTAACATTGGATCACGCACACTGTAACGACCGTTCAGCTGACACACGACTAAATGAGAATCCAAGCACACCTCTATAGAGCGAATACCATGTGAGATAGTGTCGCGCAATAATTCTATGACGACGCTGTATTCGGCCACATTATTTGTGGATAGCCCTGAGCATACACCACCTGAAGACACCAGCAGACCCTTGGGTGAGTAAATCACCCAAGCAGTGGAAGCTAAGTTCTATGTATGACAACTGGCTCCGTTTGCGAATCCTACATAGACCAAAGACTCCGTTGACATCTGCCAACAAAAGGGAAAACTCGATAAGCAAGCCAAAGACAAAAAAGGGGAAAATGTATATATGCACTAAATTTACATTAGTATACAAAGGGTTTCGCCCAAGCCCAGGGCTCAACCATAATACCTTTTTAAGTAGAGCCCATTTCTGGGCTCAACCAATTTATTCCCTTCATAATCTTCCAACTCGTAGGCTCCTTTTTCTAGAACACATCGCATGATATAAGGACCGTGCCACATGGGTTTAAACTTGCTTGCCCCTAGCGGTTCTTTGGCTTGGTCATACAAGAGGACCAAGTCACCCTCAGCATAAAATTGGGGACAAACAGACTTATCGTACTAAACCTTGACACGTTTCTTGTTTGCCTCGATAGCCATAAAGGTGTCCCGACGTTGCTCGTCAAGACTCTCTAGGTGTGCAAGGCGTCGCTCTAAATCCGAAGTGTCAAGTAGGAGCTCAACTGCCAATTTGAGAGAAGGGATTTCGCATTCAACGAGAAGTATTGACTCCACACCGTGTACTAACTGAAAAGGATAAAAACTGGTGGCAGTCTTAACCGAGGTTCGGTATGCCCAAAGTGCAGGATATAACATGATGTGCCAGTTGGAATTGCTCCGACTAACATTTTTTTGCAAGATGGTCTTGAGAGACTTATTGACGGCCTTTACTTGCCCATTTTCCTGGGGGTAATAAGGAGACGAGTGATCATGTTTAAACCCCATCTTAGACGCTAGTTCTATCATCATTTCATTTTGAATATGACTACAATGATCAGTGACAATCTCACTCGGGATACCGAATCGGGCGATAATTTGTTTGAATACAAAAAAAGTTGCAGTCTTCCCATCGGATTTCACAGTAGGCATGGTTTCGGCCCACTTGGTGAGGTAGTCAACAACCACAATAATGTGTTGATTCCCCCCAACCAAAGTTGGGTTGCAATCAATGAAATCTACTACCCACTTGGTGAAGGGACCGATGGTAATGACTGGGTGAAGAGGGGCTGGGTGCGAGCGCATTTTTCGAGTGAACACCTGGCAAGGGTGACACCTCTTAAACACTTCAATACAATCTTTAAATATGGTGGGCCATAAGTAATCGACTCGCAAGAGTTTTTGGGCTGTCATAAGCCCGGATAGATGACCACCACAAGCCCCTTTATGGAAATCACTAAGGACTAACTCGGCTTCCTCGTGAGTTAAGCAATGACGTAAGATACTATCTATTCCTCAATGATACAAAGTGTCGTCGATGATTGTATACTTTTTGGCTTGGTATCTAACACACTGCCGATCATCTCACGAGAGATGCTGAGCGAACTTCAAGGTTTGAATATATAAAACAATATCTCCATACCAGGGGTCAGATGATGAGACGAGGAAAATGTGTTCATCTGCGAATGAATCAACATGAATAACATCTTTGTCTAATCGTGGGAAATCGGATATTAACTCTGCAAAAACTAGTGATTTCTTGGACTTGGTTGAAGCAAAGTCGAGATCGAATTCTTGTAAGATGACAATCCATTTATTATATTTTCCACCTATGATACGTCTAGTGAGGACGTATTGAAATGGGTTAACATCGGCAACCACAGTAGTTTTGCAAAGCAATATATAGTGTCGTAAACGTTAGACTGCGTGGATGGAAGCCAAAGCTAGCTTTTCAACATGCGAGTAATTACGTTTAGGACCTACTAAATTTTGACTGAGATAGTATATGATGTGCTCATGGAGCTCATAATCCTCCTGAACTAGAACCATACCAATGGTCTCTTTAGACGCGGCGATATACAACAAGTAATCTCTACTGTAATCAGGAGATTTCAGTAGAGGAGCCAATACCAAGGCTTTCTTTAAAGCGTCAAAATACTGCTGGGCTCACTCATCCCAGATAAATAGGGTGTCTTTCTTCAATAGGCGCATGAAACCCTTACTGATATTGGCATAATTCACAATAAACCGGCACAAAAAGTTAGCTTTCCCCTGTAAACCTTGAAGCTGTCTAATCGTACGCGGGGGAGGCAACTGAATAATTGCCTCAACCTTAAGTGGATCTACCATAATCCCTGCCTCAGAGACTAAGAATCCTAAGAGATGACCAGATCTAACGCAAAAGATGCATTTATGAGGATTGAGTCGGATTCTATAGTAGTGACATCTTTCAAAAACCAGTCAAAGGTGCATGGCATGATCCACTCTCTTGCAAGAGTGAGTAGCAAGATCATCGAGATAAGCTTCGACTATGTGTTTGAGATCATGAAAAGTGAAAGTCATGGCTCGTTGGAAGGTTGCTCTGACGTTTTTCAGGCCAAAAGGCATTTTCCAGTATGCAAACGTGCCCCAAGGACATATGAATGTCGTCTTATGTTGGTCTTTGGGTTTGATATGGATTTGGTTATAGCCTGAAAGTCTGTCCATAAAAGAAAACATTTCACTTCCCGCACACTCATCGAGAATCTGATCAATGAAAGGCATGGGGAAGTTATCTTTAGGACAAGCCTTGTTCAGGTCGTGAAAGTCCATACACACGCGGATGGTTCCTTGCTTTTTATTCACGAGAACGGGGTTGTATACCCATTCGGTCAAGGGAACCGGGTAGATCAAGCCGACATTAAGTAGCTTCTCTACCTCTTCCTTAATAGCGGGGGCCTTCCTAGGATTAACAGCTCTAAGACGTTGTCGAACAGGTTTTGCATGCGGGTAAGTCCTAATCTCATGTTCGACAATACGGGGGTCGATCCCTAGCATCTCTTCATATGACCAAGTGAATACGTCTCAAAATTATTTAAGGAGATTGGTGTAGATCAAAATCTCTTCTGGCGAACAATCTGCACCTATATTTACATTTTTTATCTTGCCAGGGGTACAAGAGATATCGATTTGGACGCTAGGAGAAATACTCGCCATATTCCCTTTGGCGTAAATGCCATGTGTATCAAGTGGAACTACGGCGTGATCGACTATCTTACTCAAGGTAGATCTAAAATCATCTTGCTCAATTCTTTCAAGACTTGGGAGAAAATAAGATCGATGATGCATATCATCCCAAGGTCTCTTGGAAACATTCATGGCTTCAAGGATGGTTTCGTTCGAAGGCAAAGTCTCATCCAAGAAATCATGTGAACAAGATAACGAAGTGGCCCACACGGGCCTGAGAACTGGATCTTCCTCGACCGTCTGCGAGGGAACATGATTGGGATCAGCAGAAGAGTCAAGGATAGCTTGATATGCAATCTCAACTGCCGATAGTGGCATAGCCATGCCATCATGCGACTAACCTTCAATTGACGAAGTTGGAGAAGGTAGGTTCCAAGGTTCACTAAAATAAGAAGTGTGGAAGGGGATGGACCTCTCTATTGAAGCGGGCGTACTGGACATGGCGTAAATGTGGTGAGTCGGTGCCAAGAAGTCAAAAGTACCCATGAGGGAAGAATACATTCCGACACCGATATTCTCAGTTGTCGGCTGAGAATTGTCGACCACAGGGATCGACGGTCCAACAGATGCGTTTGGGCTAGAGTACGCAAAGGATAACTGGTCGATCGTCACAATCTCTCCCTGATGAGGAAACCAAAGCGTGCGTAAAACGAATGATATGACAACGACCATAGCATAAGTCCAATTGCGACCTAGTAACAAGTTATAATCGAGAGGTGCATCAACTACCTCTACTTCCACCTCTACCATCTTCCCACCTAACTGGACCGGAAAGGCAGGGAGAATACCATGAGGGCGGAAGGGATGACCGTCAAATGCGGTTAACACGGTCGACGAATTTGAAAGGGTTGGAGAACTGATAGCTTTCCAACAGACTAAGGACATCACGCAAGTGGCAACACCTTCATCGACGACCACTCGTTTGATGGTATATTTAGAATACTCCACATGGATTTGGAAAGCCACATGGTAGGGTAAGCGAGGCTTCACGTCTGTGACATCAAACTTGATGATCTTCGAGCCACTAGGTTCTAGAGCTCCTAAGGTAGAGAGTAAGGCATTCCTCTATAATGGACACGCTTGGAGTACCTCCAAAGCAGACATCACGCAAGGTGTTTGTCCCAGATCCTCAACAATAGAGTAGTTCTGGGCGGCTCTAGCATTAGGGTTATGGGTAGAGCGCTTGAATACTCCTTTCAGAATACGAGGTGGTGGCTTTGGTTTCTCGATCTGTAAATTCATCTCCGAGGGTGGAGGAGGAGCTTCTAGGCTGGTACTAGCTTCTGAAGAGCCGTAATCTCGAGAGCGAGTGGCTATATCGATTTTTGCATCGACCATATTGATACAAACACGGTCACCATCTTGCGGTGGTGGGTTTTGACTCCCACCAAGCACATTTCCGATGTTCTAAGAACTCGAGGCTAAGTGTTGGTTGTGAGATAAAGGATTCGTTAGCACAGTGGGTGGAAGATTTAAAAGCCTCGCAGCCTCTGCAAGTTTGGGGCATAAGTGTGTAAGGTGATCATTAGTACAAAGTTTACAAGGAAACTTAACCTTATGCTTTTCTTTCTTTCCCTCTCCAGCATTATCGTTCTGTTTTCCATTATTATTCTTGTCCTTGGGTTTATTGTTCCCACCTCTACGATTATTTTGACCTTTCCGTTTATTCCCATCTAGTTGCTGGACACCATTTGGGTTTTTCGACGACTGCACGGAATGTACATCCGCCGATTGGGTGGGTTTGGAGGATCCAAATAAAGGTGGTCCTCTGGTAGACTTCGTTGTCGAGTTTGCGAAATTTACATTGATGGACCCCACAATGCCATCGTCATGGGGCCCAAGACTCTATCTAGTATCATGAGTCGACCGCAGTGCGTCGAAAAGAAGGTGGTATAACATCCCAGACAGAGCATAGATTAAATCGAATTGCTAGGCTCTAAAAATGGCCTCTTGCTTGCTGAAGTCCCTGGAAGTAGCAACGTCCTTTGAAATAGGAGCGTGCAAAGAATTTAAAAACCATTCTAAAAGAAAGGTTGGGGGTATGGGAGTCTTAACTAACCCTCTTCACCTACGCCATTCCTGGATATGGTCTGAAATATGAGTGTCGGTACCCTGGCGTAAAGTTGACAAAAGTTCAAGGCCAACATCGTAACGAACGGGTAGTTGAAAATGGTTAAGAAAGGCTAGCACTAACTGTTGAAAAGGCCCATATGTCCCCCTAGGTAGCTCAATATACCATTGTGACGCAATCCCGATAAGAGTGCGCTAAAACAATCACAATCTAATAGAATCGTGATTCAAAGAATTATATGAGCACCAAAGGTGAAAAGTAGTGACGTGATCACTAGGGTCCTCGCCATTCTTACCCTCAAACTTTGGAATGTCTGACAAAAGCTTGGTGGGGACAGGGGGCCATGTGGGATCACGACTCACCGGGTCATTCATTAGTTTAGACAAATATGGCAGATTAAGCGTGGCTAGAAAGAGAATATGGGGTTGTGACACCTAACCCCATCCTCCCGCAAAAGACTAAGTATTAGGAGTTGTGTTCCATCCAGGATTCTGGTAAGGACCAGAACCCTGTCCGGAATTAAAAGACCCTCCACTGGGCGGATTTGTGAAATATTGATTTGGCATCATTCCAATAGGAATGTTCTGATAAGGGTTATGAAAATTGCCCCCAGTTGGATTAGCTCCAAACTGAGGGTTGTTAAAACTACCCCAAACTGGATTAGATCCAGGTTGGGGGGTGCCCAAAACATAAGACTGACCTCCTCCAGGTGGGAATCCGGAGGATTGAAGTGGATTTGTTATGCCAAAATTATTGGTCAAATTCGGCACCGAGGGGATAGGGATATAGGGCAGAACTTGTCCGCCAGCTTGGTTGTTCCATCCATTCATAGAAGGATTAGACCCGGGGTTAAGGAAGGGGACACTTCCTACATGAGGATTCACTTGGGGAACATGAGAGCTACCAAATGGAAAGGGAGTGTAAGGAGGTGTAGTGCCCCTAGGTCCAAGGGTAGTGTTATGGCCAGCAGCTGGGATGGCAGTCAAAAACTGCGAAGTGAAACTTGGCATACCATAAGAAAAGGGACTAGTAGCCATGGGGATGGTCTGAACATTGTAACTCGACGAGTGGCCAAAACCCCCAAAAGGGTTAGAGGCAAGAGACGAAGCATTGACTACGGGCCGCGCCATAGTACTGGTGTAGGCCTTCGACACTGCAACTGTAGCGACTGCATGTGTCGAAGGAGTGCAATTAACTATAGTGGGATTGGGAGTTGATGAAATCCTAGTGTTCTAAATACTAGACTCAGTACTCATCCTTGTGGGATCACAAGTCTGAAAAGTGGATGTGTGTGTACCACTCTCTATAACTCTATGCCTTTTAGAAGGCAATAGCTCAAAAACCTGTGGTAACTGTAACAACTGAGGGGACCTGTGAAGAAGTTGGTGCGACTCCACGATGACTTATGACTCTCAACAAATAAAAAGATATCCTAAGGCCAACTAGTAATCAAAGAGCATACAAAAAAGTCAAATGACCAATATGGATGAAAACGGGCTAAAGTGGTTGAGTGGCCTCCCTCACTAAAGAGGGTATGCCTCGTCCAGGAGGGACATGAGACTCCTTGCTAAAGTTTGGAGGTAACAGAATCAGTTATAAGGGCCCTCGTAGGATTAACAACTAGTCTGTCAGATCCCCCCAGAGAGGTAATCTTCCATAAAGGTTGTGTGTTGTTCAACCCCTATTTGACTCAGGATACAAGCAGAATAACCCCTGCAAGTAACCTATGAGAAACCTAAGTCAAGCAACTAATCAACCATTGTATAACTGATGCAGAGGCGAACAGTCGTAAGTTTGGATTACCGTATGGGCAGGGTAGCAAAGCCCGAAACCTTGAAAGTACTGCCTCTCATAGAGGTATGGTTACTAGCAAGATCCCCAAATATGAATAAATCCACAGAAATATCTCTGACGTTAGGTGAGTATCCAGGGGTTATCCCTTCAACAAACTTCGCGCGACCTCGTGCTTAACTCTGGTGTGAGCGGAGCCTCCTGATATTACCAATTATACAATGGATTTCTCAACTCCCTGTCTCAGACACATATGTTGATTTAATTGCCTTGGAGAAGTTTACTCACAAAATCCTATTCCAAGGCACTAAATCCTAGGCTAGTTTGTGCACCCTAAACAATAAAATCGTTACTAATCAATTTTAGTTTAAAGCGTAAATTTTATTGGCCGTGATTACTCAAAAAGGTATGGAAATGAAACTCATGGTGTTATGACTCTGCATGAAAATAAAAATAGATATAATGCAAAGCCTAGCTTTAACTTTTCAGTGAATGACATGCTAAATAAAAACAGTGCAATCTTCAATTTTAACTCTGCAACTCAGAAGTAAAATGCAATCTTTCACTAAATGTGCTAAGATAATGATAAAGGTTCCAAGACAGAAATACCAACCAATGCAACATACCTATTTTTTTGTATTTTCAATGTATTAAAAAAAAAATGCATGGACTGATAAGTGACTTGATATATAACTTCTACTATGTATAAAAGCAATCACTCGAGTAGAATACCAACCAACTAAGCAGACAACCCAACTACCAAGGACAAATCAAAAACGAAAAACAAAGCGAAAGACGCCGCCCAAAAATTCAACTCCAAACAGGTTTCCTGTCATCCTAGATAATCTCAACAGGCACCATAGAGACCTAAGAAGGTTTAGTGATCCTCAAAACCTACCCAACAGTCCCTAAACCAAGCAAGGGGGCAAGGGGAAGTGGTATACGCGACTGTTCAAGTGAAAAGGGCGTATATACGCCTCTTGCAGTGGGACATCAAGTGTGTATACGCGGCTGTCAGGGAAAAAAGGGCATGTATCTTTTAAAACAAGGCTAGGCAAGGCTAAAAGGTTGAAAAACTCAGACCCAGAGTGAACATACTTTGTCCAACTGTGATACGAAAAGAAATACAAAGGAAAAAGAGCAATGTAAGAAGAAAAAATACTTCAACCCTTAGAAGGAAGATCTATCCCCAGTGGAGTCACCAATTCTGTTACAAGGGAAAAACTCTCTATGGCCAAGGGTAAACCACAACAGCCATGTATGACAGCATAAATCAACTCAATTCCAACATGTGCTATATAAACTAATGTGCAATACGAGGAAGAAGCCTACCTCGATCCAATCGTTTGATGTCGTTCCACCATTGAGCACTTTGACCTAAATCTTTACACCTGCAAGAAGTTATCAACAAACAAGCGATGCAAGTATATAGTGACAATATATAAAATGAGTTAGCACATCAGATAGCACAATCCATTAATAAACATTACAAACATGCCCATGGATAATAATCATATATTTGCAAGATATTGATAGGACGGGAAAGGAGTATTTCTATTAATAATTGATCAATAGAAGTATCAACATTACAGACTTCCGTGTCGGCATGGTTCGAAACCAAGAAACCAAGTTCCTTCCAACTTGGTCTCCACCACTTCAATCCTCCACCAAAGGCAAGCTCATAGAAAAGAAGTAATGAGGTCCTCTCGACAATAAGGAAAGAGCTTTGCGGCTGAACACTATGTTCAGACTTGAGGGACAAAGGGATGCAGACTCAATATGAAGTAATTTCTCCAGAGTAACTTTGCTCTCAAAAGTTGAATGATTTCTCCTCTTTTTTCCATAGCTCAAAATTGTGTTCTTATAGCCTCCAGAATGCAACTG
>ML808672.1:319085-335719 GCA_009831015.1 Picea engelmannii | reverse complement strand
AACATGATCGTATTCTAAATTGAGCATGAAAATCTTCCTGTTCAGAGTAGATACAAAACGAATTCAATTGAAAGCAAACCATCAATTTCGTTAACTCAATCAAACAAACGAACAAGTCAAATCCAAATGAAGACCATTCAAATACGATAAAAATCTATCAATGGCTAAACTGGGAATGATCAAATCATTTATCCAAAATGAAATTCCATTTATTTTTAGCAAAGCAAAAGATATACAGGATGAACACATTATGACAGAGCCATTTCAAAATGTAAACGGAGCTATTCGAAGACCAAATTCCAATCACTATATTAATCCTAGTCATTCACAAAACTAAAATGATATCGAAAATCATACCTGTATGACGAGCAGAAGGCTTGATCACGACAATTTGGCGTTGATAATGGTTGTGGCCGATTCAACATTCTTGAAAACGATGGAGCCAGTTGTCTTCTGCTTCCTATCGGTTGCTTGGAGTTTGTCTCTTTGGCTGGTCAACACTGCAACTTGAATTTCCAGCGATTGAATTTTCGATTTGAGTAGGGGAACGTCGATGTAGTATCGTTCCAACCATAAATCACATTGGTCACAGGATGACTTTCCGGGTTTCGAAAGAGCAGGTGAGGGTTTGATTACATTGCCAAGGGTTTTGTTAGGCAGTTTGATACCAGGGTAGCTAGGATCATTTCTTAGGCAAGGGGGAAGATTCGAAACGAAATCATAAGGTGGCTCGGGGCATAAACCCTATGAGTAAGGGTACTCAATAGTTAGGAAACATTCTATGTCAAATTCCGAATCCTCACTAAGGATTATAGGATTTTTCTCAACAGAGGGTTTAGGTTTGTTTCTAGCCATCCTCGAAATAAGCCGAGCGTTCTTTTTACCCTTAGCAATAACAGTAGGGTTTGCCTTGGCCTTTTTGCTCGCAGGCTTTTTAATAGCCTCATCCTTCTCTGCTACAACGTCTGGTAAGTCAATATCGGGGTCGACCGAGGGTTTAGGAGAGGGCAGTAGGACATGGAAGGGCATGGGTGGCCCAACCTTGGTTTCATTTACCACAGGCTTGTCAACCTGGACAGGGTCTGTATCATCAAAACTGTTTTGAGCGATGAAAGCTCTTCATCTATCACCATGTAAACTCAAGTGATAAACAATATTAAGTTTAATAAGTCCATGGTGGAATAGGATACTTTTGGCCTTCTTCCTTTTAAACCTTTTCAACATTTTATATAGGCTACGATGGAAGTAAAAGGGCATATTCAATGGGTATCCCATAAAATTCATTAACAAATGTAGGTGGTAGAGAAAAACAAGTCCATATCGACCTTCACAGGTCACGAACTGTTTGACTATTAAGAAAATATCATGCCATTGGGGTTTAAGTGCAGAGATGGGCATACCTCTGTCACAAGATGTGACTTTTCGTGAGACAAACAGTAGCGACCATGGAACCTCTTCCACTTTCGAATTTTTGAACCAACGCTGGCTCATGGCAGGTAACCTTGTAGAAGAACTAATAAACTTCTCATTGATTTCCAACTGGATGCCACCCACCTTGGCTCTATAGCCATCAAACGTCAGAGCGAACTGTTGTGCCACAAATAAGTTAAAACCCTCAAACCTCTACAAGAAAGTAAGCCAACCGCTATCCTCCAAGTCTTTCCGAGCATTGTCAAATAGCAATAAGGCTTGGTTGTTGTTGGGTTCGATTCGCACCACCGGTGCCATGGAGCCGAGCACACGGTGAACGAGCCAGGGTTTGGGTCATAACATACACAAGAGCAGAGTGCACGAAGGGTTACCCGAGCAAACAGAGGTAAAACATGGATAAGGGATATACATTAATGTCATCATGCGAAGGTGGTGGAGCTTATCTCTGTCATGCATAATAGTTATTGCCAAAGTACAACCACCGGCTTATAGATGTTCTACCCATTATAGCATAGTTCAATAATCATGTCACTTGGCCGACCAATGAAACCAATAGTAAGTTTATAAACCAACACGCACAATCAACGTTATGCCAAAGTTTTAAACCATCAACATACAATTTGAAACCAATACCAAATGTTTAACCATGCGCCAATGTATCAGCTCATATCAATAGTTTGACCAATGTGCCAATGGGTCTTCATATAATCAACATGCCAATAGTTATGAAAATATGAACATAGGTATCATATTAAAAGATATATATGAAGGATTTAACCATAACCCCTATGTATTTTCATGAAACCAAAGGTCAAGTAGGTCAAATAAAAATGCCAATGCATTACAAACTCAATGAAACCAAATTACACAATCAATCGAAGCATGAGTACCGATCAAAGGATCTTGCCAACTGTATAATGATAAATAAAAGGTAAGCAAAATGGGAATAACGACAGTTCAAATAGTGATTTTAGGGCGACTTCGAAAGACTAAGTTTTCACGCTTACAGTCGTGAAAACAACGACGAAGGTAAATGTGCAAATGTCGCAAAAATAAAAGTGTCGTTTATTTGAAAATTGCGACGAAAAATTGATGTTTGCAAAACATTGGTGTAGGCAGCTTATAAGACAATAAAAAGTGTGAATTGGCTGCCAACAAAGTTTTAGGTAGACCAAGAGATTTCACTCCAAAGTCTAAAACGGTCGTTTCCTCTGGATGTTGGTTGGGCACAATTTCTTGTGACCCGGTCACTTCAAAAGACACTTGTTGGTCTAGCTTTCGCCTTAGTGGTGGCGGAGGTGGCTCCACTGTAATCCGTGATAGGCCTAGAAGCCTTTGTGAGTAGTGGAGCTCATGATTCTCCACTATGTGAGAAGATCAAAGACACTCTAGGGATTTCTATTTGTTCAAAAACAACACACACTAAAAAAGTACCTACAAGATCAAACAAGAAAACACTAAACTAATTGGAAGAACAGTTACAACAACCAACACTAGAGAAACTTACCAGTGCAAGTGCAAATTGAACACGAAAGAACCCTCTGGGTATACTCTGCAAATCATGGCATAATGTCTATCCTAGGTACCGCGGTATACCCCCGCAGTCACTTGTGTATGTCTCTAAAAACATAGGCAACTAGGTTTCCAACGTGGTAACAGTCACCAGGAGGGTACAGTCAAAAGTCGGGTAGACCACAATGAGTAGGGTATCGAGCCCGAAACCCATCAAGGTTATCGAAAACAAGTGGTCCAAAAGACAATTGAGGACCTTGAACGGATTCGAGACCCACAAAGCTCCGTGGAAAATGCAATCGGCGGAATCCCAAGACAAGCCCTTTATATGTGTTCTCCACTACGATTGGTCCAACTTTGGAGGGGTTATCTCCGCTACCTTTCCACACGTGACCTCGTGTTTATCCCATTTTTTAGAGGTGGGTCCCGGATAACTTTCACGATAATGGACTTTGACACTCCCTAACTCAGACTCCAATGTTTGATTTTAATGGCCTTGAAGAGTTTCCTCTCCAACTTAATTCAAGACCCTAACCCTAAACTAGTTGGTTGACCCTACAAACATAAAAAGTCTAATGAATTTTATATTTAGCGTTAATTTTTATGGCTTGTATTAAGTCAAAGGTTATGAAAGTGAAACTAGTGATGTTTGAAAGACGAAAGAAAAATAAACTGAAAGATGGAAACAAAAAACCTTTACTTAACTCAACTCTTAAACAACTTTTCAAACTTAAAATTTTTTCTAAGATTTTTGAACAACAAACTCAAAGAAGGATTTCACTTGACTACGAGCTACTTATGATCTAAGTAAACCGTCAAGAACTTATGAAAGAAGGACTTTTCAAGATTTTTTTATTTTATTTGAATGCTCACAAAGCAAAAAGGAAAAATATCAACAAGTGAAAACCATGAAAACTTATGGCCTAAGCGCAGATCGCAAAGAGTCACCTTAAAAATCACACACAAGCAAATTAAAATTGGACTCTCACACTTGTCTAAAAACCCTATAAAAGAAAATTTTGAGGAAAACTTCTAAATGAAAAAAGAAAGTTATTGTTGTGATCAAACCTAAGTTATTGACCGCTATGACAGAGACCCAAAAACTTGAGAGGTATAACTATTGTCAAAGGAAAGGATGGCTACCTTACCTTCAACAAAAATTCTCTCCACAAGCACACTGTTGACAGTTCAAAAACAAGCGTGTGCACATGAGCTGTGTAAAGTCAGAGCGCATGTACATGCATGTTGGCCTTATACAGGCCATGTGTATATCTGAAACTCCCAGACAAATGAAAATCCGAGCCAACCAGCCTAGGCAGAGACTACTGGTACTGAGAACCATAGTCTCTTTAAGACTCAGACACTTAATTTAACAGAAAAAAGAAAACAATTCAAGGAAAAATTCATAGAACAAACCAATCCGAGCTAAAACCTAAGCTATAGACTGCAAACAACAAAGACTAGAAAGAGTTCCAGAAAACCCCTGAGAAGGACTAATTCTGACAGGGAAGAGGATGACTGCCTCTCTAAAAGAATTTTTCTGGAATCATACACATGACTGACACTTCCTCATCTAGCATGTACATGTGGGCTGTGAGAACTTAGGGCGTAGGTACACCCTTGCAAACGTTACATAGGCTGCGTGTACCTCTGTGGGTCTTGGAAAAAAATACAGTCAAGCAAAGAAACAGAGATAACTGGTATGGAAGACCAGAATCTCTGTTAGCTCAGAATTTTGCAGAAACTTTAAAAATAGGAAATGAAACCAGTTCTTAAAAATACCCAAAAAATATTCCCAGAAACCCTAGAGACTTCCCCAGTATGGTCGCCAAATCTGTTGTGAGTGGGAAATCCCTCTACGGACTAGCACTTAGGGTTTTATTATGCATGCAGAAAAGACCTAAAGATTCCTACTTTCTACCGTCATCCCGGACCTAATCCCCATTATTCTTAAGAAAATACGTAGTTAAGAAGATCAAGTGAGCATACCTTATTTTGGGCGTTTGATATCGATCCTTCTTGACGCTTGATCGTTCTTTGACTGCAACTCTCCTCCCAAGGATGACCTGCATTCACACAAAAAAAACAAAGAACTCCACATGTATTTGATATATATATTAATGGGTTAGAGATTCAATCAATATGTATGCAATAAACCATGAAAACCTCATATGGTGGGATGGGAAAAGTACTTCTTTATTATTAACTTCAACAAATCAACTTACAATGATGAAGCCGACCATTTCTCCATGAACTTGGTCCTAAGATCCTCTTCAACTGTCCTTCAACTTCTTTGCTCTATATTTCTCTTTTCACAAGGATGGCTAAAGGTTGGGACAAAGGGAATGCGCAATCAGGTATAGTTTCTTTACTATGATTCTCCTCTTCCAAATGGGACCCCTAACCCTTCTTTTATAGGCTAGAAGAAGCTAGGTATTTGGTTGAACCGTCAACCATGCATGGCCGAAAGGTTTAGTTAACTCACCCAAAGTTGTGTGTTCCATCAACAACTTTCCTTTTTTCATGTTTTTGTAGGTACACACGGGTTGTCTTGGGTCAGCTAGCATGTACACACGTGCAGTAATATAGCAGGGTGCATGGGCCTTTATAAAAGAGGTTTTTAAGAAGAGTTGTTTAGCAGTGTTTTGGAAAAGAAGGAATATGAGATGGCTTGATTCCAGGTAAGAATGTCTGATGCAAATTAGGGTTATAAAAGAATCCAAATCACATTCAATCAAGAGGTGATATGAATGGCTAAATGAAATGGTGCTAGCATGCTCTTGATGAGGAAAGAGGATCCTCCAAGAGAATATCAACAACATAACAATACAAATGAATTCCTTGAAAATATAGTGCACCCATGTCTTTCTTTTATATCATAGCTTTGAGGTATTATGCAACCAGTTCTTAGTGTGAATAAGGGGACCTTTAGGTATTTGACCAACCCCCCAGTCAGATTCAGCCGAGATTTGGATGTCAAATCGACTTGGAAGATGAACCAAAAGTGGGTGGAAGGCCGACCAATATCATAAATGCACCATTTTGAGGTGTGCATGGATTTTTGTGTCCACAGTCATGCATCGGGCACATGTGATCTTTTCAAACGCTATCTGACTGTCACACGTGCATGCATACCTTGTGTATTTTTAGCGCATGTTGATTTTATTGTTGGTTGTATAGTTTTGGACCTTTTGGATATGCATTTTTGGTCCATGAGTGAACTAATGAGTGTTTTGAAGATGTTGGATTCCTGTAACCATGTGCAGACGAAATTCTAGTGATAACAATGACCAAATCTAACCACAGCCTCAGAGCATAGCTGAAGCAACACAAGAGGAAGAAGGCTAAGTCTTCACAGCAAGAAGGAGAAGCTTCCAAAGCTAATCCTCCTCAACAAGCCTAGTCACGAGGGGTAACTTCTTTTGGTTTGCAGTGGGACCTACAAAATCATAAGTGTGGGGGTAATGTTGGGCCCGAGATATGATCAATTTATGACAGTTATTAGACACTTTTTGTCGAATGTACATATGTGTTTTTCACGTTTTGAAGGAGCGTTTTGAAGAATTTTATGCTAAAACTATATGATTGACACTAGGTATGTATGATTCATGTTCAATGGTTATATTGAGTATAATTCATCATGTTTTTATGCTTCCAAGGATTTGATTTACGTTTTTTGGTGTTAGAAGGTGAAAACGCACCATATTTTTGCTTTCGACACTCCTTCGAGCACTCGTTCTGGTACCCGATCCAAGACTTTGTCTAGTACTGCGTATTGCACAAAAACATAGGGTGACTTGGCAGTTATGGTATTGGCAGCTAGTGACGGGAGAATCAGAAATGTAGGTTTTGTTCATGCTTTCCCCCTACAACTACTAAACTTCCGACAACTCAGTTTTAGTTGTTCAAGAGGGCTATTATTGGCTCTTTCTGTTTTATCAATTAGGGCTTCATTTAATGGAAATTGCCGAATTTAGAAGTGGTTTAACCCTCCCGTGGTCGACCACTTGGTCTGCAAACATTATAAATACCACTTTGGTGGTCAGGTGATTGTTAAGAAATAGAAGCATCAGTGTGATAGATAGAAATATGATTTTACTCTTTTTTGGTATTTTACATTGCCAGATTATATAAGAACTGCGTTTTTGAGTTTTCATGGTGAATTCGAATTGTTGAGTTTGTGGTGTGCTTTTAGAAAGTGACCATGACTTGCCGGGGGCCCCACTAGTAGTTTGGTAATTGTTCTTTAGTTTGTTTATGCATTTCATAATTTAGTTGTTCTCTTTATTTTCTTGTACATGCATTTTTATTGTGTTAATTAGTTTGTTGTTATAGTTTAATTGCCTTGATTCTCTTTTGCAGGTTAGTTTGATGGATTGTGTTAGTATGCATTGATATTGTAGTTAGGAATGGATTTGCAAATCCCTAGACTAACCCCATGTCTAATTAGATATTAGATTATGTCTTTATTTATGAATTTAGAATCAAGTTTAAAACAAAGTTTTAAATAGAATAGAACAGAGTTTTAATTTGGGTTTTCTTTGACAAGGGTTTGATGGATGGATAGAGTTAATTTCATTTTTTAATGATAGATTTCTTATTACAGTTTTATAGAGATGTTTCTTACTTAGTTGTTGGCTAATACATTTGGTAGTTTACTTTTTAATGTCATGTTTTAAATTTTTGTTCTTAAGCATTTTCGTATCACAGTTTGAATTGTTAGAATAGATATAGCATAGTTTCATTTATGTAATTTCCTTCCTAGAGTTAAATTGCAGTTATAATTCTTAGTTCATGGTTGAATTTAGTTTGTTTATATAGTATGGAAGTATAATCATGATCTTGTTATATTGTTGATGGTTAATAAATGAAATATGCAGGGTAATTGGCGATTGTTTTTGTCATGGTAAATTTGCATTGGATTGTTTAATCCATACCTTTCACTTTGCTATTGAGATTAGTGTTGAGATTATACCACTTGAATTATCGTTTGTTGTCAAGTGCCATAGAGATATCATATGACACCGGAGACATTCACACAACCACCAACATTATGTTTGAGTTTTCATAGATTTTAAATATAGTTTTCTTGCTTTCATAGATTAAAAGAGATAATTTTCTTCTTTTATAGATCAGAAGATGTAGTTCCTTTCTTTCATAGTTTCAAAAGATAGTTTAATTGTTGTTGTAAGATATATAGTATTTTCTTTGATAGACTAGATAGTAGTTTGCTTATCATTGGTTCAAGGTTAGTTTCTAGTCTTTCTTTCTTTCAATTAAATAGATTTCCTTTCATGAATTAGAAATAGTTTTGAATTAAGAATTTAGTCCACTTGCCTCTTAGGCTAGATAGTTGTTCAATGAGAAGTTTTTAATTGCGTTAGAAGTTATCTTAGGTTAGTTAGTTTTTTTGCTTAGTTGTCTATTTTCTTTAATAGGTTAGTTAGTTGTCTTTGATTACTTGCTTTAATAGGTTAATTAGTTGTCTTTGCTTACTTGTTTTATTTCTTTAATAGAATAGTTTCTTGCTTGTTTATTTACTTGCTTTCATAGGGTATTTTCTCATTGAATGTAGGTTGGTAAGTTAAAACAATTTGCTTCTATCATTTGCTTATTCTTATTCTTAAAGTAGTTTGCTTTTGCTTATTGTTTATTGTTATGAACTAGTTTTCTTTACGTAGGGTTTTTACTTGTCTTCTTAGAACTATAAATCGATCCTTGGCCCAAAAGTACTCAAGTTACATAGTTTCAAGTTTCTTAGTAGGGTTTTTTCATTAGATAGGTTTTTTTTGAGTAGATTAGCTTTAGATAACTACTTTTCTTAGTTAGGCTATACTCCTACCAACCCTTCTACCCTTGGCATATATTTTTCTACAACTCTAAGTTTACTTACCCCGGGTTGACAATTTAATTGAGGGTTTTTAGTGTGTTTTTAGTGCATATACAACACCCATCATGACCCCTGGTCACTCATCAATACCTTTGGACATTTGAATCTGGTGATAATTTTTTCAAAAATGAAGCACGTCGTAGTTTTTGCTATAAAATCCTTGATTGACATTGATTCAACCAATATTTTTAGATATTCTCTTACATATATGATGTATCGTGCCCTGGTATGACATTCCATAGTGTTGATGGGACCCAAAAAAATTATTTCCCAGTTGTTAAATGGCTCCAACATGGTTACTGGAAACACCGAAATCTCATCCCTACAACAGGTCTTTCTAATGTATTTATATACCTCACAATGATGACACTAGATATTGAAATCTGCAAACATGAAGGGCCGCCAAAGTCCTTCATGCCAAACTTTAGACACTATATCCTTATCGACATTGTGGCCTCGAACGATACCTTCATGTGCTTCACACAAAATGGGATCTCATTCATGTTTCAATGCACCTCAGTGAAAAATACCATATGTGTCCAACTTATACAAGTGTCCAACAATCAATTGATAATCGACGCTATGGGTTACTAGCTGATGATGTTGATCTAGATTATACGTGGAGGGGGCCTGGCCCTTCATGAGAAATTCTATGATTTTGGTCAATTGGCTAGACACCACCTCGACCTGAAAAATTTGCACATTAGGGAGTTGATCATTAAGGATTTTAGAAGCTTCACCTGTCTTAATCCCAATAGATGATATGGTACAACATTATATTTACTCGATTTGACTATGAATTTAAAGTCAAATTATTGAAAGAGGAGGAACCAACAACATACATGTTTTCCTAACACCAGTTTGTTTACCAAGTACTTGATCACATAATGGTATGTCAAAAATGTGAAGGATTTTCCTAATAAGTAGTGGTGAAACTTATACAAGGCATAAACCATGGTGAAGCCTTTGCACTTGGTTGTGGTATAGTTCTTCTCTATGAAATAGAGCTTGTGACTAGAGAAATTCATTGGATGATAAATACTGACTCCCCATGGTTTCACAAGGACTGTGCTGAGTGAAATAGAGGAAGCATCGAAATGAACATGAAAGATCTTATACCAGTTAGGAAACAAAATAATTGGTGTAGTGATCAACTTTTGTTTTAAAGTATCCAAGCCGATTTAACACTTTGGTGTCCATATATACTTCTTGTGTTTACACAACAAGTTCTCTATTGGGGAAGCAATTTGGGCATAGTTCTGGTTGAACCTGTGGTGGTATCTCGTATGAACCAATGTGGCACACAAATTTTGAACCAAGGTGGGGGATATCATATCCAATATGGAAACAATTTTACCAGGGTCAACCAATAGTCCCTCCTTGCAAACAACATGTCCCAACAATATTCCAAATGGGGTGTATAATATGCACTTCTTTAATTTTAGAGATATATGGAGCTAGAAAAATCTATCTAGCATTAGTCGATGGGTTTGTATGTGCTCTTTAAATAAACTGAACATTGTCCAATCATCATAGTAAACTTCCAAAAAATTTTGGACAAATTCTTTAAAGGCTACGACCGTAATCCTTGAGAAAATGGTAGGGAAATTCTTCAGGCTGAATGACATCACAATATATGCAAACGAGCCCCATTCTATGGAAAATGTATTTTTTTCTTGATCATCTTCTTCTGTTATCTTGACTTGGTGATACCTCAAAAACCAATCCACAAAGGTGTAAGATTCGCTTCCTCGGACGTTTTCTAATACTTCGTTGGTGAATGGACTAGGGAAGGGATCATGTACACATGTAGAATTCAAATGATCCAGATTATTTTTGGCATGAAATGAGATCGGAGATATAATAAATAAATTCACAAAGATATCATAGATATTCAATAATATAAAAGAAATATATTAGAGATGCAACCATAAACACAAAGATATAGTAATACACGATTTCTATTAATGAAATAAATGTACAGAGACTGTAAAAATACAGAGTGAAAGACTTGCTAGAATGGTGGCAACTTATCTCTGAGAAGAGATGTGACGGTTACTCGCATTCACAAGAAGATGATTACAATGAGGCTCTGAAGGAATTTTTACAATAAACAGGAATTCCCAAAACCCTAGACATCCAAAAACCTAACCCTAGGAGATGAAGCACCAAAATTCATGCAGGCCCCGTTTGGCTAAGTTAGTACATCAACTTCCTGGGGTCGTAATGTTTGCATACGATCTTTGTTTTAGGCATATGATAGTTTGTTGGAAAGGTATCGTCGAGGAGATTCATTTTGGGGACTCAATCATGCCTTTGGATATAATTAAGAACCTATATTTTGAGAAACCTTCATTTAGACCCTCAAAATGGCCCCGGAAGTTAAAACCTTATAAAAATAGTAAATTGCCAAAATTGACAGAAAACTGTTTTGAGCCAGTCGAAAAAGGTGGGTGGCCATCGATATCCACCTAGATAAATCCTCCCTCATTAGGAAGAAATGGTCTCCATTGCGTTGAGTTATCCATGGAGAGGGAAAAGCGTTTGCTGGATCTGCATCTTGGTGAGTTGCTTGTATTGCTGGAGACATCGCGCTGCTCATTTTGTGAAAGTATGTCAAGAACCTGTTGAAGTTGAGGCTATTAAAAAAGTCGAGATACATGAGAGGAAGGTGTACAGAAGGGATATTTTCACTTTGTTGCAGCCTTGTCGACCTGGTTATGTTGGATAGAAGGTGCTTGGGGCGAGGCTGTAGTGGTTACAGTGTCCTTTTGTTCTCCTTTTGAACAGATTATGAAGAAGCTAAATTTTGCAGTATGAGATACTACCTTGCGACACATTTTAGGTGGAACAATAGTTGTAACTACCTCTAGTATTCTGTAGAGATGACCCCCTAGAGAAACAATGAAACTACGGGGTTGAGACTCATAAACAACATGGCGCTTCCACATATATGGTTGGCCCAAGAGAACAACAAAAACATCCACTGGGGCAACATCACATAATACCTCATCCTTGAAGGGTTGGATGCCATATAACAATTGGTACTGTTGGCTGACACGGAGATCTCATCCTTGGCGAAGTCACCTGATGTTGTATGACTGCAGGTGTGGTGTTGTCAAAAATCCTAAATGTTTGACAACCTCTGCTGAGATGAGGTTCTTCTAGCTTCTGCTATCAATAATAAAATGTAGTGGGGTCCCCTTCACCCACATCTGTGAATGAAAAAGGTGCTCACCCTCTTCAGGATCTGTTGGTTCTTCTGGTTGAATTGTCATAGTCACGACAATAGTAGTGGGGTCTGCATCAATGATCAGTCCTTTACCATTATTATAAGAATTAGATTCCGAATCAGGGTCCGGCTCTTTGTCTTTGATCTTGGCCACCAATGAATATTTTGAGAGACATTCATCGGTGTTGTGCCAAGGGATTTTGTGGAACTCGCACCATTTTATGGTGTCCTTCTTTGTCTTCCCGTGAAACTTCTTTTCCTATGTCTTGGATTGGTTTTCGGGAGACTTTTTGTTAGGGTCGTCTTTTTCATACATCGTTTGTTGCGGATTTGTAGATCAGAACTCCCGCTTGTTCTGGTGCTTAAATTTCTGCTCGATTCTAACAACATATCGATAAGAAACACCGAGTGATGAGATGTCCAAAAAATCCATTTCAGTCTGGATGTATCTATGTAGAGCCCCACGGTATTTCAGAACCAAATGTCACTCGGAGTCTTTGATGCCCATCTTGGTGTGCAAGGTTTGGAAGGTATTGGTGAACTCTGGAACTACTTGTCCCCTCTCTTGCCGCAGTGTGGTCCATCTCATGTACTGGTCCTCATAGTTTCCAACAGGGTAATACTGTTCCTTTACCGCATCCACAAAAAAATCCCAAGTGGGATCAGCCCCATACATTTCAGAATCCTTTGTGGAACTCCGCTCCCAATACGTTTCCCACCAATGTTTGACATGGGGGAGAGCTTTAAGGAGTGCGAAGGTGATATTTTCTTTGTCAGAAAATTTGTGAATAGAGAAATAACGTTCTAGCAAGTTTAACCATTTGTGATGCAGGAGCATCCGCACCTCGTCACGCGAGGCTGCATTTAGAGAAAGGAAAAGACCGCAGGGTGACGCCAGCATCACGGTTTAGACCATTTTGATGAGCACCGTCGTTTACATAAAAGCCTCCATATTTAGGCATACTTGTATACTGAAATAGACCGTGAGCATATAAGCTCTCGTCCTTGTACAGCAGAGGCATTTATTAGATTTAATGCAGAGAGAGTAGATTTAGTGCAGGTAGATAGGACCATTAAGTTTAGATTTGACAATTTATCTTTTGAGAGGGAAAACGGGATAAAGACACACTCCTTTGTATTATTGGATTGGTAGTAGAAGCAGTATCAGTGTTAGCATTAAGGAGAAGGAAGGAAAACAGACAGAGAGCTGGTGGAAAATCCCCATGTACAGATATTGAATTAATAGAGGAATTTGATTCAATTTCATGGCTGTGATTATTCTCTGAATATTGTTAACCTTATGTTGTTGTATGCTTGCTTCTTGTTATGCTTTCATTATTTATGCTGCATATGTGATCTCATGGAAGATTAGGAATCTGGGGGAAATGAGAGAATGAGTTTCGCTTATCCCACTGATCGAACCGGAGATTCCTGCATAGAGTGCAGTTGAATTCCTCCGCAGGGGGTGCGTAGAGGAGGTTCAATAGGAGAACTCTTATTCTCGTTCACCGGGAGTGACTAAATTGAATCCCACCCCATGGACGTGATTATCCTCTGTGTGTTGTTGGGATTATGCCTTAGCATTTTTGTCTCCGGTTATATCTTTCTTTCATACGCCGTGTACATGATTATGTGGAAGAACTAGAAGCCAAGCGCCTGAGAGAATGAGTTCAATTGTCCCTTTGCTTAAGCCAGGAGATTCCTGCATAGAGTGCAGTTGAATACCTCCGTATGGAGTGCGTTGAGTAGGCTATGTAGTTGAACTTTGGTTCTCTCTAACTCAGGGTCGTTTTGAGGGATTCGAGCCATGCAGGTGGGTGCAGGTCAGATTGAAGTCTCAGTAGAAAGTCTAAGAAGAAAAGGCCGAAGCTGGTGCCAGCTGGAGCGCATAAGACCCAGAAGAACTTCAACACTCAGAAAGCGGTTGAAGGTTGAAGGGTGCGCAGGGGCGTGAAGGTTCTCTGAAAGAGTCTGAGTTACCAAAGATCAAGAGTGATAATCCCTTTCGGTTTGCTGTGGAGTCGAGCCTGCGGAGGCCTCACAGAACAAAGGTGGCGAATGGAGAAGCTCTTCAAGAGGAAGAGAATCGACGACTTGATTTGTCGTGAAGAATCACTAAGATCGCGACCTGACTTGTGGGTCAGATATATCGGGAGTTCACGATGGAAGATTCATGCTTCTCGTAGAGAGAAGTCATAAGAACGCGAAGACACGATGTCCTGGAACGCCTTGCATGGGGTATGTCAAATCAGGTGAGGTGACAGGAGATTTCGGGACATCGGATCTCGGGAGCGGGAAACCTCAAGTCTGATCTCGGGAGTAGCGAGAGTGCGAGGTCGTGGGGTTTCCGAGTCATCGGAACCTTGGCACTTCGGGCCTCGGAAGTTGAGGACTCGAAGGGATAAGAACGCTAGTCGCGAGTCGCGATAGCACGAGATTCCGATACGCCGAGTAGGGGTCAACGTTGACCAGAGTATCGGATCTCGGAATCCGAGAGTCCAGTTCCCCGTTGTGGAATTCGCGAAGTCGCGAGATCCGATCCTTCATTGACTAAGGAAGGGAGGATTGCCGGAAGTACCTGTGGGTGGAGGACTCCGGAGGGGGTCGGAGAGTTGATAACTCTTCGGCCGTGGAGAAAGAGAAGGTCCTGGTGGAGCGACCGTGCTGCCGAGGGCAGGTTGCGTCAGAGTGGTATCAAAGCCCTGGGACTTGTCTGTGTGTTCAAGAGAAAGGGGGAAAGAGGAGCACTCCGATACACACGACTTGAGCCAGGAGTGAGACGCAGAGTGGGGTTCTTTGCTTTCTGAAGAAGAGATAGAGAAGATATAATTCCGCCCAGGAGAGAGAGGCAGTCTCCTGATCGTGAGGACAAGGACGTGCAAAGAAGAGGCAGGCAAGCAGGAAATCCAGCAAGGAATCCAGAGATGGAGTGACAAATATGAGATCTCAGGGCAAGACTCGAAGATATGGAGGCCACCCAGAGGCGTGGAGCTGGTACAGCAGAGTTCAGCGATCCTGAGGTTGAAGAGGAAGCTGGACACGACCAAGAAGAGGTCATTGCAGAAGATGCCTCGACAGAGAGGTTGATAAAATCCATTTCGAGGATGAGCTCGAAGACGAAAATGGACATTCCCATCTATGAGGGAAGTCTAAATGCTGAGGAGTTGCTGGATTGGATCCGAGCACTCGACACCTACTTCGATTATGAGGATATTGAAGAAGACAAGAAGGTAAGGCATGCCGTCACGAAACTGAAGGGACATGCAACCTTATGGTGGGACGAGATGCAGGCAGACAGGCGTTCCAAAGGCAAACAGAAGATCAAAAACTGGGATCAGATGATCGCCAAGATGAAGGCAAAGTTCATTCCGAGGGACTCTCAGATCACTCTGTTCAGGCGCATGCAGAACCTGAAGCGGAAGTTGATGACGGTGAAGGAATACACCGAGGAATTCTACAGGCTCAACATTCAAGCTGGTCATCGGGAAAGTGATGACGAAAAGGTGGCAAGATACCTGAATGGCCTCAGGTATGATATTCAGGACGAACTGAGCATGCTGACCATCCGCATAGTTGAGGATACGTACCAGATGGCTCTTAAAGTCGAAGAAAAGCTGAGCCGTAAGCAGGGTCAGCGAGGGCGAGGCAGAAGCCAGCCTAGAGGTAAAGTTGTGGTTCAGGAGAGAACAGAGAAGCCCAAGGAGGATTGGAAAAGGCCTCAGGGTAAAGCTGAGAGAAGCGGAACCTCATATCAGAAGCAGCAAAATTTTGAGCCGAGGAGGCAGTGACCAGATCAGTAAGGAGACTACGCTGATGCCAATACATTTCCTCGTACCCGAGGTAGAGGAAGGGGCAGAGGGGGAGTTATCACGTGTTTCACATGTGGTAAATATGGTCATAAAGCCGTGGACTGTCCAGAGAGGAAGATGGACGGAGGAAAAGTTCACATCGCTGAGGCGCAGCAGAGGCGTGATGTTGAGGGTGAGGATGCAAACAGCGGAAGATCACTTGGGATGCATAAGATTCTTTTGACACCCGAGAAAGAGGTGGACAGCTCAGTGCAGCGGAGCAGACTGTTCAGGACGGCTTGCACATCTAAGGACAGAAAATGCAAAGTCATCATTAACAGCGGGAGCACTGATAATCTCGTTGCCGCTGAGATGGTGGAAAATCTGGAGCTGGAGACAACTAAGCATCCGAGTCCATATAAGGTCTCGTGGTTACAAAAAGGACACCGGGTAAGTGTCACTAAACAGTGCTTAGTTAAATTTAAAATCGGAAATTATCATGATGAGATTTTGTGTGACGTCATTCCCATGGATGTATGCCACATACTGCTGGGTAGACCATGGAAATATGATAGAAATGTTTTTCATGATGGGAGGATGAACACATATACCCTGGAGAAGGATGGGAGACTCCATAAGTTGCTTCCGATAAAGGATAAGTATCAAGAAGTAAATCCAGAGGCAAATAGCCAAATACTTCTCATGAGTGGGAAAGAGCTTCTCACAGAGCTGGAGAAAGGTGAAGATCCACAGTTCTTTGTTGTCAGGAAGCCGAGAGTTG
>ML808672.1:299630-316567 GCA_009831015.1 Picea engelmannii | reverse complement strand
GTGAAGTGGAAAGATCACCCAGTGGAGGATGCCAGCTGGGAACAGGAGGCAGTCATAAAGAAGCATGGACATACCATACAGGAGCTCATGGACAGGAGCCCATGAAATATTTTTGAGCCGAGGAGTATGATGCAGGAGCATCCACACCTCATCACGCGAGGCTGCATTTAGAGAAAGGAAAAGACCGCAGGGTGACGCCAGCATCACGGTTTAGACCATTTTGATGAGCGTCGCCGTTTACATAAAAGCCTCCATATTTAGGCGTACTTGTATACTGAAATAGACCGTGAGTAGATAAGCTCTCGTCCTTGTACAACAGAGGCACTTATTAGATTTAATGCAGAGAGAGTAGATTTAGTGCAGGTAGATAGGACCATTAAGTTTAGATTTGACAATTTAGCTTTTGAGAGGGAAAACGGGATAAAGACACCCTCCTTTGTATTATTGGATTGGTAGTAGAAGAAGTATCATTGTTAGCATTAAGGAGAAGGAAGGAAAACAGACAGAGAGCTGGTGGAAAATCCCCATGTACAGATATTGAATTAATAGAGGAATTTGATTCAATTTCATGGCTGTGATTATTCTCTGAATACTGTTAACCTTATGTTGTTGTATGCTTGATTCTTGTTATGCTTTCATTATTTATGCTGCATATGTGATATCATGGCAGATTAGGAATCTGGGGGAAAGGAGAGAATGAGTTTCACTTATCCCACTGATCGAACCGGAGATTCCTGCATAGAGTGCAGTTGAATTCCTCCGCATGGGGTGCGTAGAGGAGGTTCAATAGGAGAACTCTTATTCTCGTTCACCAGGAGTGACTAAATTGAATCCCACCCCATGGACGTGATTATACTCTATGTGTTGTTGGGATTATGCCTTAGCATTTTTTTCTCCGGTTATATCTTTCTTTCATACGCCGTGTACGTGATTATGTGGAAGAACTAGAAGCCGAGCGCCAGAGAGAATGAGTTCAATTGTCCCTCTGCTTAAGCCAGGAGATTCCTGCATAGAGTGCAGTTGAATACCTCCGTATGGAGTGCGTTGAGTAGGCTATGTAGTTGAACTTTGGTTCTCTCTAACTCAGGGTTGTTTTGAGGGATTCGAGTCGTGCAGGTGGGTGCAGGTCAGATTGAAGTCTCAGTAGCAAGTCTGAGAGGAAAAGGCCGAAGCTGGTGCCAGCTGGAGCGCATAAGACCCAAAAGAACTTCAACACTCGGAAAGCGGTTGAAGGTTGAAGGGTGCACAGGGGCGTGAAGGTTCTCTGAAAGAGTCTGAGTTAACAAAGCTCAGGAGTGATAATCCCTTTCGGTTTGCTATGGAGTCGAGCCTTCGGAGGCCTCACAGAACAAAGGTGGCGAATGGAGAAGCTCTTCAAGAGGAAGAGAATTGACGACTTGATTTGTCGTGAAGAATCAATAAGATCGCGACCTGACTTGTGGGTCAGATATATCGGGAGTTCGCGACGGAAGATTCATGCTTCTCGTAGAGCGAAGTCACGAGAACGCGAAGACACGACGTCCCGGAACGCCTTGCATGGGGTATGTCAAATCATGTGAGGTGACAGGAGATTTCGGGACATCGGATATCGGGAGCGGGAAACCTCAAGTCTGATCTCAGGAGTAGCGAGAGAGCGAGGTCATGGGGTTTCCGAGTCATCGGCACCTCGGCACTTCGGGCCTCAGAAGTTGAGCACTCGAAGGGATAAGAACGCTAGTCGCGAGTCGCGATAGCACGAGATTCCGATATGCCGAGTAGGGGTCAACGTTGACCAGAGTATCGGATCTCAGAATCCAAGAGTCCAGTTCCCCGTTATGGAATTCGCGAAGTTGCGAGATCCGATCCTTCATTGACTAAGGAAGGGAGGATTTCCGGAAGTACCTGTGGGTGGAGGACTCCGAAGGGGGTCGGAGAGTTGATAACTCTTCGGCCGTGGAGAAAGAGAAGGTCCTGGTGGAGTGACCGTGCTGCCAAGGGCAGGTTGCGTCAATTTGTCTAGGGCTTCTGCATCTATATATCCTTCAAATACAGGAATATCAAAATTAAATTATACCTTGAAAGGCGAGGTGCCTCCAAAGTGGCCGCTTGATGAAGATTTTCCTATTGCTATCGGCAGGCGTTGAAGGATGTGGGAAACATTCTCCATCATTTCATCCCCGTGTCGCGTGAGAGCTTGCTCAAGAAATAGACTGATAGGATTGTCTACTCCATCATTTTTATTTTCTTCCTCCATTGAGGGTTTCTTGGCTGTGCAAGAGTGATTGTCCTCAAGAGAGACAAGCTCGAGACCCAAATTTCTATACTCGGACCTCGTCAAGGACATGCACTGAAAAAAATGATCAAGAACAACCTCCTGTGATACCATTGATCCAGATTATTTTCGGCAGGAAATGAGATCATCGATATAATAAAGAAATGCATAGAGATATCATAGATATTCAATAATATAAAAGAAATATATCATAGATACAACCATAAACACATAGATACAATAATACACAATTTCTATTAATGAAACAAATGTATAGAGACTGTAAAAATACAGAGTGAAATACTCACTATAATGGTGGTATCTTATCTCTAAGAAGAGATGTGACGACTACTCGCATTGATGCAGGAGCATCGCCCACGTCAAGCGAGCCAACGCGGAAGCAATTGGACAGTTGGACAGCGTCAGCACAAATTTTGAAAATCACTTTGGAATTGTTGCGCAAATCTTAAATGAGCCATTAAGAAGGAGCGCCTTTTGAATATTATATTGGGCCTTGAGAAATTCACTCTCGTCCTTAGTAGATAGAAGGAATTTAATCTAGTTAATGTAGGTAGATAGAATTTATTTCTTATATTAGACAATTTTAGAGCGCAGGAGGGAAAACAGATATAGACACCCTCATTGTACATGGTAACATTAGCCATCATAATTCAAAGCAGGAAGAGCATAGGAGAATAACAGAGAATTGTAGAAGACATCCATGTACAAATCTTGAATTAATAGAAGGAATTGATTCAGACTCATGGTTTTGTGTTCTGTGTGTGTGTGTGTTGATAATATGCTCATGAACGTTTGCTTTCCTGTTATGCATTTGCTTTGATATGTTGTGCATATGATTTCATGTTTAAATGTGAGGTCTGAGAGGATCAGGAGATGAGTTTCAATTGTTTTTCTATGTGAGCGAAGATTCCTTCAAGGAGTGCAGTTGAATTCATCCGTAAGCAGTGCGTTGATGGAATCTCAGGTAGTTTAACTCTTTTTCTTGTTCACCCAGAAGTGAATTTGGGTTGTTGAAGCCATGCAAGGAGTGAACAGGAAGAATATAAGCCTCAGAGTTGTGATTTTGGGCAAAGAAATCGAAGACTGTTGCTGCAGGAGTGCGCAGAGTTGAAAGGATTCAACACTTGGGAGTTGTTGAATGTTTGCCGCAAGGAGTGCGTGCAAGTCCCTCTGAAATAATTAGAGTGGGAAAGCTCAGGAGGTATAGAACCTTCGAGAAATCATTAAAGGAGAGCACATGAATTTTGTGTCGTGGAATGTTCAAGCAAGAGTTGCAAGTGCATGTGCTGGAGGGCAAGTTCTGAGAAGGAATACTTAGTCATTCTCAAGAAATCTTCAATGAGGAGAAACCGACGGTCCAGATCTTGTGGAGAGGATTCGCAAAATCCCATCAGTCATTGGATTTTCTGGAATAGCGGCGAGGTTATAGTTACATCCATAAGTTTGATCTCAGAAGATTGTGAGTCGTTGGATCAACAGTTGATTTCTCGCCAACCGTCAGATTTGGCAGGAGTTGCGTTGGGGTTAAGCCCTAGTGAGAAAAGGAGAGTTTCGGGGAGGCATTGGGATATTAGAGGAATCGGTGTTTTGGAAGTCAAGAAACTCAAGACCCCTCGAGTCTCGAAACAACGACGAAATCATAGCCATGGATCTCGGACAAGACACGCGTCAGAAATCTGGAGCGAGTCGGGGTTCGAAATTTCAGGGTTTCTGAAGACAAAGGAACCGTCACATCGGGAACCACGATATCGTGAAACGCGATATCCCGACAGCCAAATTTGTGGGCCATGGAAGACGCGACAGTGGACAGGTGTCATTGCACATCAGGGTTCGAAACTTTGGAAGTTCTGTGAACCATTGCATTTGAAATCGTGAAACTCCAAAACACGATTTCCCGATCACCATAGGAGTGTGGGCCACAGGCGCTAGAGCAGAGGAAAGGTGTAAATTTGTATCGGAGTTCAGGGAATTGAAAGTCCCCTGCACATGACAACGGGAATTGTGATATTACGATACGCGATTTCCCAATGGGTACAAGGACAGAGTGGGGACCACCAGGGTCAAAGAGGTGAATAGGTGTCGCACCACACCGGAGTATCGGTATATCAGGAATCGGGGATCTATGAGGTAAGTTGTCTATGAAAATGCAAGTGTCGATTTCCTGACGGGATAAGTCTCGACAAGAAGTCATCCATCAGTGTTTGGAGCCATCAGGCTGTCAGGGATTCAAAAGACCTGAATTCGTGACCACGAGACTCGCGATCACGCGAAGTCTGATTTCCCGGTTTAAGCAGGGAGATTGTTAAGCAAAGTTGCTATGGGTGTAGAAGATTCTCGATAGGGAATCAAAATAACTTTTTAAGTTCTTCAGACCAGGAGAGGAAGGTCCTGTGAGCGGACATGCCCTTGGTGGCGCGCCTGCGTCAAGTGGTATCAGAGCAAGAAAATTTATTTGCTTTCTGTAGCAGAGAAGAAGAAATTTTCCATGCTGCCGAGGAGAAGAGACAGACAATCACCTGATTCAAGGGAGGAAAGGGAAATGCCTAGAGGAAGGGGTAGGCAAGTGCAGAATCCAGAAATAGAAAGAGAACTACATAACTTACACTCTATGATTGTGGACATAGGGATAGGACAAAGGCAAAAAGCTGACATAGGTGATATCAGTGAATCTGAAAATGAAGAGGATGTTGGGCAGGGAAGAGAAGAAATATCAACAAAGGATGCAACAAATGAGCACTTACTCAAATTTGTTGCCCGAATGGGTGCAAAGGTGAAGATGGACATTCCAGTTTATGAGGGAAATCTAGATGGGGAAGAGCTTCTAGATTGGATTAGAGATTTAGACACCTATTTCGATTATGAAGATATCGAGGAGGATAAGAAGGTCAGACATGCCATCACGAGACTGAAGGGACATGCAACCTTGTGGTGGGATGAACTACAAGCTGACAGGCGTTGCCAAGGCAAGCAAAATATCAAAAGATGGGATAGGATGATTGCAAAGATGAAAGCAAAATTCATTCCTAGGGACTATCAAATATCTTTGTTCAGGAATATGCAGAGCTTGAGATAGAAGTTGATGACAGTAAAGGAGTATACTGAGGAATTTTATAGGTTGAACATTAGGAAAGGTCATCGCGAGAGCAATGATGAGAAAGTTGGCAGGTATATGAATGGCCTAATATATGATATTCAGGATGAAATAAGTATGGAAACCACCTGAACTGTGGAGGATGCCTACCAAATGGATTTAAAGGTGGAAGAGAAGCTGAGCCGTAAGAAAGGTCAGCCAGGCCGAGGAAGAAGTCATCCCAAAGGCAAGGTAGTTGCCCAAGAGAAATTCCAAAATCCCAGAGACGATTGGAAGAAACCTCAGACTCGAACAGAGAGAGGTGGAAGTTCACAGCGAGGGCAACATGCTGAGTAAAAAGAACAACATACTGAGTAGAGAGAAGGATATGTTGATAATAATAGGTTTCCTCGTACCAGAGGTAGAGGAAGAGGAAGAGGTGGAGTAATCACATGCTTCACATGTGGGAAGAATGGGCACAGGTCATTCGAGTGTCCATAGAAAAAGAAGGACAGAGGAGAGACTCACATCACTGAGGCACAGAGGCGAGATGCTGAGGCGGAATATGCTGAAGGAGAAAGATCACTGGTGATGCGGAAAGTCCTTTTGACGCCAGAAAAGGAGATGGAGAATTCATCACAGAGAAACAGTCTTTTCAGAACATCTTGCAAGACCAAGGGTTGGGCATGCAAGGTTATCGTGGATAGTGGAAGCACAGATAATCTTGTTTCAACCAAGATGGTAGAAAAGTTGGAGCTGGAGACAACTGATCACCTGAGTCCATACAAAGTTTCATGGCTATAGAAGGGACATCAGGTAAATGTCACTAAACAGTTCTTAGTTGACATCAAGATAGGAATATATAATGATAAAATTTTATGTGATGTTATTCCTATGGATGTTTGTCATTTATTGTTGGGAAGACCATGGAAATATGATAGAAATGTGATTCATGATGGAAGGATGAACACATACACCCTGGAGAAGAATGGGAGAACCCATACGTTACATCCAATTAAAGATAAGGAAGTGAATCCTGAAGTGAGCAACACTGTACTTCTCATGAGTGGGAAGGAACTTCTTAGGGAGGTGAAGAAGAAGGAGGAACCACAATTATTTGTGGTCAGAAAATCGAAGATTGTTCTGACTAGCACAAGAGTGGATGATTTGCCAGAAGAAATTCAAGAACTACTGGAAGAGTTCGCTGATATTTTAGTGGAAGAATTACCTCATTCATTGCCACCGATGAGGAGTGTGAGTCATCATATTGATCTCATACCAGGAGCTAGTTTTCCAAACAAAGCCGCGTACAGATTGACGCCGCAGGAGAATGAAGAGGTTAAAAGACAGGTCCAGGAATTGTTGGACAAAGGATTAGTCAGGGAAAGCTTGAGTCTGTGTGTTGTTCCGACGGTACTCAGTCCGAAGAAAGATGGAGGCTGGAGGATGTGCACTGATTCAAGAGCCATTAACAAGATAACCATCAAGTATAGATTCCCATTACCAAGAATGGATGATTTGATGGATTGCTTAAGTGGAGCAAATTTTTTTTCAAAGATTGATTTGAAGAGTGGATATCACCAAATCCGCATGAGATAAGGTGATGAATGGAAGACGACCTTCAAAACAAATGAGGGGTTGTATGAATGGCTAGTCATGCCGTTTGGCTTGAAAAATGCGTCGAGTACCTTTATGAGGCTGATGAACGAAGTGCTAAGGGATTTCATCGGAAAATTTATCATCGTATATCTGGATGACATACTGATTTTCAGTAAGACGAAGGCTGAACATTTGAAGCATTTGGCTATTGTGATGAAGAAGCTACAGCAGGAGAAGTTGTTGATCAATATGAAAAAATCCTCATTCATGAAGACAAAACTTATTTATATGGGTTTTGTTATATCTGCAGGTGAGTTAAGAATGGATCCAGATAAGGTGGAGGTAATTAAAAATTGGCCATCACTGAGGAATATTTTTGAGGTGAGGAGTTTCCATGGACTGGCTAGTTTCTACCGGAAGTTCATCAAGAATTTCAGTGGGATTAGCGCAGCGATGATGGATACAGTCAAGAAAATACATAAATCTTTTCATTGGACTGAAGAAGCAAAGAAAAGTTTCAATTTATTGAAAAGGGAGATTATGGAACAATCGTTTTTGGTGTTGCCGGATTTCCAAAGGACGTTTCAGGTGAAGTGTGACGCAAGCGGGTTTTCCATAGGAGCGGTCTTGAGCCAAGTTGACAGGCCAATTGCATATTTCAGGGAGAAGTTGAATGAGGCAAAAGTAAAGTATTCTACGTATGATAAAGAGTTTTATGCCATCATACAGGCATTGAAAAAATGGAGGCACTATTTGATTCCAAAGGAATTTGTTTTATATAGTGATAACCATGCATTGCAATATGTAACTCAATAGGAGAAGTTGAATCAGAGGCATGTTAAATGGGTAGAATACATGAAGAATTTTACATTTGTAATTAAGAATATTTCGGGTACTGCTAACAAAGTGGTTGATGCTTTGAGCAAAAAATGTTTGTTGTTGCAGGAGTTCAAAGTCAGGACATTAGATTTTGATGATCTCAGGGACATGTATGCAGATGACCAGGATTTTAAAGAAGCGTACGGAGCAACTTAGAATCCAATTCTCAGAGACATAATCCCTTGGACAGACTATATGATCCAAGATGGATTATTATTCAGAGGCAATCAACTATGTATTCCGAATTGCTCCATGAGGGAGAATCTGTTAAAAGAGAAACACAGTGGAGGATTGGCCAGACACTTCGGTCATGACAAGACATTTGCAAAGCTGAGCGAGTCATACTTTTGGCTAGGGATGCAGTTAGAGGTCAAGCGGTTTGTAGATAGATGCAGGATTTGCCAGCATTCAAAGGGAAGAAAGTAGAATGCAGGATTCTATCAACCATTAGCCATACCTGGGAAGCCATGGGATGAAATTAGCATGGATTTTGTATTGGGTTTGCCAAGGATGAAAAGGGGTGTTGATTCCATCTTTGTGGTAGTAGACAGGTTTTCTAAAATGGAACATTTTATCCCATGCCAGAAAACCAGTGATGCGACTCATATCGCAAATCTGTTTTTCAAAGAGGTCGTTAGACTTCACGGCTTACCTAGAAGTATTGTTTCGGACAGAGATACAAAGTTCTTGGGGCACTTTTGGAGGACATTATGGAAGAAGCTGGGAACTAACTTGATGTTTAGTTCTTCTTATCATCCGCAGATGGATGGACAAACAGAGGTAGTGAATAGAAGTCTGGGAGACTTATTGAGGAGCTTGGTGACAGAGCACCGTAGCAGCTGGGATAGCATATTTCCGCAAGAAGAGTTTGCATACAACGATTCAGTGAATTGGAGCACAGGAAAGAGTCCATTTTAGATTGTCTATGGAATGCAGCCAAGAGGAGTTTCTGAACTGAGGGATTCAGAACGAACTGCTACTAGCAGTGCTAGTGCAGAAGAATTCGCTGAGGTGATGAAAGAACTTCACTGCAGGGTGAAGGAGCAGTTGTTGAAATCTAGCCGAGAATACAAGCGCAGAGCCGATCAGCATAGAAGACACACCTCAGTTTGAAGTTGGTGATTTGTTTCTGGCACATTTGAGGAAAGAGAGGTTCCCGAGAGGAACATACAATAAGCTAAAGATGAAGAAAATCGGGCCATGTAAGGTCTTGAAAAAATTGGGAGAAAATGCTTATCAAATTGAGTTTTTGGATGAGATCGGAATATCTCCAACATTCAATGTCTCAGACTTATATCCATATAAGGCTGAAGAGGAAGAATAAGAAAGTGATGAGCAGCCAGAGGTCCAGTGGAAAAAGCAGATGCTGATTGCAGAGAAGTCGCAGATGGAGTATATACTGGACAAGAAGGTGAGCAAGAGGACCAGGCGAAAAGAATACTATGAGTATCTGGTCAAATGGAAGGGTCATCCAGTTGAAGATGCCAGCTGGGAGACTAAAGTAGAGATCCAGAAGCATGGAAAAACCGTGAAGGAGCTCATGGATAGGAGCCCATGAAGATTTTCAAGCAAGGGAGTATGATGCAGGAGCATCACCCACGTCAAGAGAGCTAGCGTGGAAGCAATTGGACAGCTGGACAGCGTCAGCGCAAATTTTGAAAATCACTTTGGAATTGTTGCACAAATCTTAAATGAGCCATTAAGAAGGAGCGCCTTTTGAATATTGTATTGGGCCTTGAGCGATTCACTCTCGTCCTTAGTAGATATAAGGCATTTAATCTAGTTAATGCAGGTATATAGAATTTATTTCTTAGATTAGATAGTTTTAGAGCACAGGAGGGAAAATGGATATAGACACCCTCATTGTACATGGTAACATTAGCCAGCGTAATTCAGAGCAGGAAGAGCATAGGAGAATAGCGGAGAATTGTATAAGACATCCATGTACAGATCTTGAATTAATAGAAGGAATTGATTCAGACTCATGGTTTTGTGTTCTCTATGTGTGTGTGTTGATAATATGCTCGTGAACGTTTGATTTCCTATTATGCATTTGCTTTGATATGCTATGCATATGATTTCATGTTTAAATGTGAGGTCTAAGAGGATGAGGATATGAGTTTCAATTGTTTTTCTATGTGAGCGAAGATTCCTGCAAGGAGTGCATTGATGGAAGCTCAGGTAGTTTAACTCTTGTTCTCGTTCACCCAGAAGTGAATTTGGGTTGCTGAAGCCATGCAAGGAGTGCGCAGGCTGAAGATAATCCTCAGAGTTGCAATTCTGGGCAAAGAAATCGAAGACTGCTGCTTCAGGAGTGCGCAGAGTCAAAAGGATTCAACACTCGGGAGTTGTTGAATGTTTTCCGCAAGGAGTGCGTGCAAGTCCCTCTAAAAGAATCAGAGTGGGAAATCTCGGGAGGTATAGAACCTTCAAGAAATCGTTAAAGGAGAGCACAGGAATTTTGTTTCATGGAACGTTCAAGCAAGAGTTACAAGTGCATGTGCTGGAGGGAAAGTTCCAAGAAGGAATACTTAGTCATTCTCAAGAAATCTTCAAGGAGGAGAAACCGACGGTCCAGATCTTGTGGAGAGGATTCGCAAAATCCCGTCAGTCATTGGATTTTCCGGAATAGCGGTGAGGTTATAGTTACATCTAGAAGTTCGAGCTCAGAAGATTGTGAGTTGTTGGATCAACAGTTGATTTCCCGCCAACCGTCATATTTGGCAGGAGTTGCACCGGGGTTAAGCCCTAGTGAGCAAAGGAGAGTTCCGGGGAGGCATCGGGATATTGGAGGCATCGGTGTTTTGGAAGTCAAGAAACTCGAGACCCCTCGAGTCTCGAAACACTGACGGAATCATAGCCATGGATCTCGGACAGGACACGCGTTAGAAATCTGAAGTGAGTTGGGGTTCGGCATTTTGGGGTTTCTGAAGACAAAGGAATCGTCACATCAGGAACCGCGATATCATGAAACACGATATCCCAACAGCCAAAGTTGTGGGCCACGGAAGACACGATAGTGGACAGGTGTCATTGCACATCAGGGTTCGGAACTTTGGAAGTTCTGTGAACCATTGCATTTGAAATCGTGAAACTCCAAAACGCGATTTCCCAATCACCACAGGAGTGTGGGCCATAGGCGCTAGAGCAGAGGACATGTGGAAATTTGTATCGGAGTTCAGGTAATTGAAATTCCCATGCACATGACAACGGGAATCACGATATTATGATACGCGATTTCCCGATGGGTACAAGGACAGAGTGGGGACCACTAGGGTCAGAGAGGTGAATAGGTGTCGCACCACACCGGAGTATCGGTATATCAGGAATCAGGGATCTCTGAGGTAAGTTGTCTACGACAGCACAACTGTCGATTTCCCGATGGGAGAAGTCTCGACAAGAAGTCATCCATCGGTGTTTGGAGCCATCATGCTGTAAGGGATTCAAAAGACCTGAATTCGTGACCATGAGACTCGCGATCACGCGAAGTCTGATTTCTCAGTTTAAGCAGGGGTATTGTTAAGGAGAGTTGCTATGGGTGTGGAAGATTCTCGATAGGGAATCAAAAGAACTTTTTAAGTTCTTCGGGCCAGGAGAGGAAGGTCATGTGAGCGGACGTGCCCTGGGTGGCGCGCCTGCATCACGCATTCACCAGAAGATGATTACAATAAGATTCTAAAGGAATTTTTACAATAAATAGGAATGACAAAAACCCTAGACATTCGAAGACCTAAACCTAGGAGATGAAGCGCCAAAAGACATGTGGGCTCCGTTTGGGTAAGTTAGTACATCAACTTCTCGGGGTCGTAACGTTTGTACACGATCTTTGGTTTAGGCGTATGATAGCTCGTTGGAAAGGTATCATAGAGGAGATTCATTTTGGAGGCTCAATCATGCATTTGGCTATCAATGAGAACCTCAATCTCGAAAAAACTTCATTTAGGCACTCAAAATGGCCCCGGAGGTTAAAACCTGCTAAAAATAGTAAATTGCCAAAATTGGCAGAAAATTGTTTTGATCCAATCGACAAAGGTGGGTGGCCACCGATATCTACCTGGATCGATCCTCCTTCCTTAGGAAGAAATGGTCTCCATTGCATTGAGTTTTTGGGGGAGAGGGAAAAGTGTTTGTTGGATCTGCATCTTGGTGAGCTGCTTGTATTGTTGGAGACATCGTGCTGGTGAGTTTGTGGAAGTATGTCAAGAACATGTTGAGGTTAAGGTTGTTCAAAAATTCGAGATACATGAGAGGATGGTGTGAAAAAGGGATCTTTTCACTTTTTTGCAGCCTTGTCGACCTGCTTCTATTGGATAGAAGGCATTTGGGGAGAGGTTGTAGTGGTTGCAGTGTCCTTATGTTCTCCTTTTGAACAGATTGTGAAGAAGCTAAATTTTGCAGTATGAGATACTACCTTGTGGCACTTTTTAGGTGGAACAGTAGTTGATACTACCTCTGGTATTCTGTAGATATGACACCCCATAGAAAAAATGACACTGCGGGATCAAGACTCATAAACAACACGACACTTCCACATATATGGTTGGCCCAAGAGAGCATCACAAAAATCCAGTGGGGCAGCATCACATAATACCTCATCCTTGAAGTGCTGGATGTTGTATGACAATCGACACTATTGGTTGACATGGAGATCTCATCCTTGGCGAAGCTAGTCGATGTTGTATGAATGCAGGTGTGGTTTTGTTGACAATACCAACTGTTTGATGACCTCTTCTAAGATGAGGTTCTTATGGCTTCCCCTATCAACAATAGAATGCATCGAGGTCTCCTTCACCCACATCTGTGAATGAAAAAGGTGCTCCCCCTCTTCACTATCTGTTGGTTCTTCCTGTTGAATTGTCGCGGTTTTGACAATAGCAGTGGGGTCCACGTCAATCATCTTTCCTTTACCATTATTATTAGAATCAGATTCTGAATCAGGTTTCAGCTCTTTATCTTTGATCTCGGCCACCAACGACTGTTTTAAGCGACATTCATCGGTGTTCTGTCAAGGGATTTTGTGAAACTTGCACCATTTTATGGTGTTCTTATTTGTCTTCCCGTGACCCTTCTTTTCCTGTGTCTTGGACTGGTTTTCAGGAGACTGGTTGTTAGGTCCATATTTGTCATACTTCGGTTGTTGCGGATTTGCAGACCCAAACTCCCATTTGTTCTGGTGCTTAAATTTCTATTCGATTTTAACAGCATATCGATAAGTAGCATCGAGTGATGAGATGTCTAGAAAATCCATTTCGGTCTGGATGTATCTGTGTAGATCCCCACGGTATTTTATAACCAAATGTCACTTGGAGTCTTTGATACCCAGCTTGGTGCGCAAAGTATGGAAGGTATTGGTGAACTCCGGAACTGCTTGGCCCCTCTCTTGCCACAGTGTGGTCCATCTCATGTACTGGTCCTCATAGTTTCCAACAGGATAATACTGTTCCTTTACCACATCCACAAACAAATACCATGTGGGATCAGCCCCATACATTTTAGACTCCTCTGTGGAACTATGCTCCCAATAGGTTTCCCACCAATGTTTGACATGGAGGAGATATTTAAGGAGTGTGAAGGTGATCATTTCTTTGTCGGAAAATTTGTGAACAGATAAATAACCTTCTAGCAAATTTAACCATTTGTCTAGGGCTTCTACATCTATCTGTCCTTCAAATACAGGAATATCAAAATTAATGTTTACCTTGAAAGGTGAGGTGCCTCCAAAGTGGTCGCTTGATGAAGATGCTCATGTTGCTATCGGTAGGCATTGAAGGATGTCAGAAAAATTCTCCATCATTTCGTCCCTTCATTGCGTGAGAGCTTTCTCAAGCAACAGACTGATAGGATCGTCTGCTCCATCATTTTTATTTTCTTCTGCCATTGAGGGTTTCTTGGGTGTGCAAGAGAGATTTTCCTCAAGAGAGACAAGCTTGAGACCCAACTTGCTATACTCGAACCTCATCGAGGACATGCACTGAACAAAATGATCAAGAACAACCTACGCTGATACCACTATTCCAGATTATTTTCGGCACGAAATGAGATCGGAGATATAATAAAGAAATGCATAGCGATATCATAGATATTTAATAATAGAAAAGAAATATATCAGATATGAAAACATAAACACATAGATATAGTAATACACGATTTCTATTAATGAAAGAAATGTATAGAGACTGTAAAAATATAGAATGAAAGACTCGCTAGAATGGTGGCAGCTTATCTCTAAGAAGAGATGTGATGGCTACTTGCATTCGCCAGAAGATGATTACAATGAGGCTCTGAAGGCATTTTTATAATAAACAGGAATTTCCAAAACCCTAGACATCTAAAAACCTAACCCTAGGATATGAAACGCCAAAAGTCATGCAGGCCCCGTTTGGGTAAGTTAGTACATCAACCTCCTGTTAGGACCACACAATGTGCCTTTTTGCCTATACTTTTTTTGCCACTATTATACTTTTGATCACCTATATTTAGACTCATACTATCACTTTATCTGATCATCCCAAAGGTATACAACATCCCTTCTCATTACTATATGTTTAATCTATTTTCCATAATATTTTACATCACTCTCGTACTTGACCATTGATTAGAAATGCATAAGTGTTCAAAACTGCAGATTAGCATTTGAGGCCTATTGCTTAAACACAGAACTGTCCAAGGTCGTTGTTTTTGAAACAAAGAACAGATGCTGAAACACGGAGCTTCCTTATAGTCCGAGGTCGCAGATGTTGAAACACAGAGCTGCTATACAGTCTGAGGTCGCAGATGCTGAAACACGGAGCTGTTACACAGTCCAGAGTTGCATATGCTGAAACACAGAGGAAACCGCCAGGACCAACGATGTTGAAAAAAGAAATCCATTACAGTCAGCAGTCAACAAAGCCATAACCGTCGCTCCTACACAGAATGCCGACATAGTAAGAGCACGATTCACGTGGCTGAAACAGCCCGCCAATTGCGATGCTGAAACAACATCAGCAACAACGGGAAGAAGCTGTTACACCAGTCGTAAAAGCAATACCCCATTCAGCTCCTGTAATAGCATTCTGTTGCGTGAGACTAGGACATCCTATGCTGGTTTAGAAAGTAGATCCGACTAAGGATAGGACTCAGATATGCATTGTAATTATTGTATCGAAGGGATTTCCTCTTTTAATGAGGGGAAATCATCATTCGGGGGAGAGGAAGTTTTATGTATTGAAGAAGCTCCAGAGAAGAGGGACATATTCCATTTTCAGATTGTAATATGATGTTTTGACAGATGAATAAAAGACTTCTTTGAGTATCCTTCTCTAGTTTTCTCGTTTCAAGGGAATCTTGTGAGAAGGGAGGGCCCACCTTCTTCACAAGATTCACCCATTAGTGTAGAAGTGTGTTAGTACAATTTATGTTTACATTTTGATTAACTTTCGTTTTGCTGAAACACTGCTTTTAATGAATTCTGCTTTGCTGAAACACGACTGACTCTGTCTTAGTTTATTGAATGAAATTCGTAATTCTTTTTATCAGCAATCTTGTGTGATGATTTTATAAGACTAGCCAGGGATTGGGTTAAGGGTTCCTGCTCAGACAGGAAGGAATCAAAACACCTTATCTTCTGTAGATTTCATTTAATTCTGCAAGTGTGTTAGTCAGGGATTGGGTTAAGGGTTCTTTCTCAGACAGGAAGGAATCAGAACACCTTGTCTTCTGTAGATTTCATTTAATTTTGCAAGTGTGCTAGCTAGGGATTGGGTTAAGGGTTCCTGCTCAGACAGGAAGGAATCGGAACACCTTATCTTCTGTAGATTTCATTTAATTCTGCAAGTGTGCTAGCTAGGGATTGGGTTAAGGGTTCTTGCTCAGACAGGAAGGAATCAAAACACCTTATCTTCTATAGATTTCATTTAATTCTGCAAGTGTGCTAGCCAGGGATTTGGTTAAGGGTTCCTTCTCAGACAGGAAGGAATCAAAACACCTTATCTTTTGTAGATTTCCTTTACTTCTGCAAGTGTGCTAGCCAGGGATTGGGTGAAGGTTTCCTGCTTAGAAAGGAAGGGATCAGACCACCCTGTTCTCTATAAACCTCAATTTCACAAATGTGCTAAACAGAAATAGGGCTTAAGGCTCCTACTTAGAAAGGAAGGAACTAGACAGCCTTGTTCTCTGTTAGATAGAGTTAATTGTCTTCTGCTTACTATTTTCATAAAAGAGTGTTAGCACTGAAGTCTATGTTTGAGAGTAAGGGTCCTACTCTCTGGTTGCAGAATAGTTGTTCTTTCCCATTGCAAGCGTTATTCTAATGTAATCTAGGATTCTTAGATTAATCTTCAAGATCTGCAATAGGGAAGTTTCTTTCCTGTGATTTAAATAAGAACTTCAGTTTATTCAAGCAAGTATGATTAGTATAAGTCTCTTTACTACAACACTAAGTTGCTTTTGAAATTGAGCATATATAGTGCGTGGTTATATTTGAAATAAAATACTTCCCTGGGTTGATAATTTATGTATCACTTGGTTGTTTGAATCAATTAAGCAATTATAGTGACCAACATTTTGGCGCCGTTGCCGGGGAAGATAGCTATAGATTTCAAAAGCACTTGTGATTTATTTTCTTTAGATAAAAAGAATGCATGAAAAACCCCAAAGATACTAACCCTACAGGTGGCAAGGGAAAAGGAAAAGGAGGAAGAAAGACGTACATTGACGAGATTTTATCAAAGTCTGAATCTGCTGCTCAACGACCAAACCTCCAAAAAAAGAACTCTCGGCCTTCATTTCGAGCAATTTTTGGAACAAGGAAAGAAGTTTGGAGTTCTGAGACAGTCCAGAAGCCAGTAGGAGACATTGAGGACAGAGAAAGTGCAGCAGGGGAGCAAACAGAGGAAAACATGGATGAATACAATGAAGATTTACATCACGAAGAATAGGCAGGTCCTGAAGGAGAGGTAAAAGATGAAAAATCTTTCTCTACACTAGGATTCCCTATTGGTGATCTCCCTAGAGGGGAAGCCCCCATGAAAAACATTCCACTCTCAGCATTGCCTAATTTTCATGGTTTATCTTCAGAGGATCCTGATGAATTTCTGTTTGAGTTTGATATATTATGTAGAAGTTATGATTACGTTT
>ML808672.1:248813-281091 GCA_009831015.1 Picea engelmannii | reverse complement strand
CACTTCAAGCATCTGCCACCATCTCTTCTAAAAGCATACCAGTAGAAATTGAACCTGGCAAAACACTGAACATAAACCCTAACCTGACAGATGCTGAAACACAACAATTAATGAAGTTACTTCTGGAAAATAAAGAAGCATTCGCATGGGATTATACAGATATGAAAGGAATCTCTCCCGAATTATGTACTCATCGAATATATATTAAGGAAGATCGTCGACCGATCTGCCAATCTCAACGATGAATGAACCCTAATTTAAGAGAAATCCTTAAAGAAGAACTTCAAAAATTGCTCAATGCAGGGTTTATATATCCTATATCAAACAGTGAATGGGTTTCCTCATTGGTAATAGTTCCTAAGAAAAATGAGAAATGGAGAGTATGTGTGGATTATAGAGCCTTAAATAAAGCTACTCAAAAAGATCATTTCCCATTACCATTCATTGATCAGGTGTTAGACAGTTTGTCAGGGAAGAAATTTTTCTTATTTTTAGATGGTTTCAGTGGGTATAACCAGATCAAAATTGCACCCCAAGATCAAGATAAAACCACTTTTACTAGCCCTTGGGGAACCTTTTCTTATAGAGTTCTCCCATTTGGACTATGTAATGCACCAACAACCTTCCAAAGAGCAATTTTAGGAATCTTTTCTGATATGCTTAATGACTCTATGGAAATTTTTATGGATGACTTTACTCCTTATGGTGTTTATTTTCAGGAAGCACTACAAAACCTTGAGAAAGTGCTTAAACGATGCATACAAGCCCAACTTTCCCTAAGTACAGAAAAATGTCATATGATGATGAGTGAATGAATAGTGCTTGGACATTTTATCTCATCTCAAGGAATTCAGGTGGATCCATCCAAGATACAAGTCATTAAAGACCTTCCTACTCCCAAAACCCAAACAAAGGTAAGAAGTTTTCTAGGACATGTTGGATACTACAAAAGATTTATCAAAAACTTTTCCAAAATAGCTTCTCCTCTGTTTGTGTTACTGATGAAAAATGTTGAATTCAAATGGACTAATTCTTATCAGGAAGCATTTAATACACTTAAACATCAGTTATCTACAGCTCCTATTCTTAGAGGACCTGATTGGACACTCCCCTTTCATATATCCTCTGATGCTTCATATACTGCAATAGGAGTTGTCTTGGGACAAGAAGAAAATCATCTCCCTTATGCTATTTATTTCATTAGCAAGAATATGACTCCTGCTGAACTCAATTATGCAGTTACCGAAAAGGAATTCTTTGCAGTTATCTATGCTATTAATAAATTTAGACATTACATTACTGGATACTCTACTCTTGTCCATACTGATCACTCAACTATCAAATATTTAATGAACAAACCTATCACAAATGCTCGAGTCACCAGATGGTTACTATTATTGCAAGAATTTGATATTACAATTGTAGATAGACTAGGAAAATAAAATGTAGTTGTTGATTTACTTTCTCGGTTAAAACCTAATGATGATACCCCAATAGATGATTCCTTTCCTGATGAATATCTATTTGCAGTTTCTGCTCACTCACCTTGGTATGCAGACATCGCTAACTATTTGGTTGCAGGGAAGTGACCACCACACCTATCCCACAGAGAGAAAAGAAGAATCATTCAACAAAGTGCTCGGTACAGCTGGATAAGTGGGTGTCTTTTCCACACAGGACTTGATCAAGAAATCTGAAGGTGCATTAGCGAAGATGAGGTTTATAATCTACTAAAATCTTGTCATGATGGCCCTTGTGGAGGGCATTTTGTTGATAAGAGAACAACACATAAAATTCTTAGGATGGGGTATTATTGGCCCTCACTTTTTAAAGATGCAAAGAAATATGTACGGGCCTATGATAGCTTCCAAAGAATGGGCCAACCTAATCATAGAGATGAAATGCTATTAAACCCCAATATAGTACTTGAACCATTTGAAAGATGGGCCTTAGACTTTGTAGGACCCATTAACCCCCCATCTAATCAAAAAGTTTACATAGTGGTCTGCACAGACTATATGACCAAATGGGTGGAAGCTAAAGCACTCCATAGAGTGACCGAAGAAGCAGTTATAGATTTCCTATTTGAAGACATCTTCATCAGATTTGGAGTGCCAAGAGAATTAGTTACAGATGGAGGACCTCCTTTCACTTCTCATGGTTTTAAATCCACCCTTCAAAAATATCATATTTAGCATAGAATGACTACAACATACCACCCCCAAGGCAATGGACAGGTGGAAAGCACAAATAAAGTAATAGAATCCATTCTCACAAAAACAGTGAAGAAAAATAGAAAGGATTGGTCTCACAGACTCCCTGAAGCATTATGGGCCTACAGAACTACCTAGAGAAATACTACAGGATTTTCTCCCTATGAATTAGTTTATGGAAAGAGTGATGTCTTCCCTGTGGAATTTGAAATCAAAACCTTAAGGACTTCTTCAGCTGTCAACCTTGATTTGACCGATGCACAAATAGCCAGGTTGCAGTAGCTTAATGAATTGGATGAAAAAAGACTAGATGCCATTCATCAGACAACTATGATCCAACATCAAAGATAAAAATGGCATGACAAAACTATCAAGCATAAGTAGTTCCAAAAAGGTAATTGGGCCCTACTGTATGACTCTCGGTTCAAATAATTTCAAGGGAAACTACGTACAAGATGGCTTGGATCTTACAAAGTAGACATTGTTTTCCCCAATGGAACAGTAAGGCTCCTCACAATCGATGACTCTAAAACACCGTTACTTGTAAATGGTCATCGGCTCCATTTGTACCAGTGCCCTATTTCCAAAGAAGATTTTAAGGCCACATGCGTGGCAGAATCTCATTACCTCTTTTTAGAGGGGGCTCCTACCCCTCATTGCAATTAATTCTTTTTAAGTTAATTTCTTTAGTATTAGATTAGATTTTGTTTACTAATAATCCCTGTCAAGAAATACCATGTTACAATTTGATTTTTGCAGATTCTCGATCAAAGAAAAGGCCTACTAAGGAAGGACGATCGTACTTCAAGAAGAGGCAAGATTTACCATTGCAGAAACACCATTGTTCAGAAACTCTTTTCTCTTTCTTCATTGCTGAAACACCACTATTCAACAACTTTTTGACTTTCCCCATTGCTGAAACACCATTGTTCAACAATCTTTCACACCATTTTCCCCCATCGCTATTCATCAATCTTTCACACCATTTTCCCCCATCACTGTTCAAAAACCTTTCACCATTTTCCCCATTGCTGAAACACCACTATTCAACAACCTTTCACCATTTTCCCCATTGATGAAACACCACTGTCAGCAACTTTTCACCATTTTCCCCATTGCTGAAACACCATTGTCAACAAATTTTCGCCCTTTTCCCATTACCAAAACACCATTGTTCCGCAATTCTTCACATTTTACCATTGCTGAAACACCATTGTCAACAACTTTTCACCTTCTCCCCATTGCCGAAACACTACAGTACAGAAATTCCTCACTGTTTCCATTGACGAAACAACACCGTTCAACAATTGTTTCACCCTTCTTTTCGTTGTTGAAACACCAACTTTTCAACATTCTCTGTCAATAAGCTTTTGCGCTCTCATACTACAGCTTGCCCTTCCAGTCAAAAAATCCTTGATACAATTCAATCTAACAAATCAAAAGTCTCTGCCACGGCCACTGCAGAACTATTATGGATAGGAATTATATTTTGTTTGAAGTACAAATCAAAAGGTAAAGGCGAGGTATGCAAATTTTATGTAAACACAATTAATCTATAGTTAATGAGAAGATTCCAACTCATCATTACCACTCATGTAAAATCATTATGAGCTGCACTTAAAAGGGGGGGAGGATATATCGAACTTGTATACCATCATTTCACACGTATCAACCACCGCCATTCCTATTTACCATCCTTTCATTTTGTTTCACCACCATTTGCATGCCTTCACTCGAAAAACTCACTCTGCACAGAAGTTATTGCTCAAACTCTTTGACGGTGTATTTTACCGAGCTGGTAGCTATGGGAGTCTATGTTATACGGTATGAACCTGCCACGACGGCCCTGTTAGAACACTATCCAGTAGCCTATCAAATTTTCCTGCGGGTAGGATGGCTCGGTTATTTTCAGAGACTCCAGTGGTATGATCAACAACAGGTTCTCCAATTTGCTCAAAATCTTCAGGAAGACCATTCCATTGTTCAAGGGGTTCGGATTTCAGTTACAGAAGAGGATATAGTGCAGGTTTTAGGTCTCCCTACCAATGGCATTCATATGTTCAGCCACAAACATATCATTCTGAATGCCCAACAGGATTTCCTCTTGCCAGGGGAACAAATTGAACCTAAAGGTCGGGGTGTCTGATTCATCTCATTGCTGCCTCCATGGCCGAAAGTTGAAAAATTTGTCAAACACTACCTTACCTGCGAAGGCTGATACCAGGTAGTCTACCAGCGTGATTTTGTCCTGTTATCTCATTTACAGCATGATAGACATGTGAACATTCCTTATTATTTGCTCGGTTGTTTTAAAAATATGTCGCACTACTATAGAAAGGCTAAAGATCCCACCCTTTCACTCACCCATCACCGTCTCGTTCAACTGCTTATCTAAAAGGGTTTTGCCCAACAAAACCCTCCACTAAACAACCCACCCATAAATCCCCAAGAAGCTGCTGAAATTCCCGAAAATCCTCAGGAACAACAACCACAAAACCCTCTAGATTCTCCAGAAGTACCTAACAGTCTGCCTACAGACCCAATCAGTCCAATTAACTCCCCTACCATACCAAGCCCGCCCCACATTTTACTAGAATCATCCACTCCTGCCCTTCATATTCTTAGTGATGATTCCAAACCAGACAATTCTCCCTGCCCCATCATTGAGGAAAATCCCCCACATAAATGAAAGAAAATTCCTTTCTTTGCACCCTTTTTACAAAGAAAACGAACAAAGGCCTCAACAAGGGCAACCACTACTTCCACTGCCCTATACCCCCAACCCATCCGACGAATACCCCGTACACCTCTAACCTCCCAAATGTCAAAATCTTTGCCTATTCCACCCACGGGCACTGAAACACAAGAACCAGATGCCCAGTATGTTGCGACATCATCCGTTTCAAACCCAGTAGCTGAAACACAAGAACCAACTACTCATTCAGCAGCTGAAACACAAGAACCAGCTATAGCTATCACACAAGAACCAGCTACAGCTGAAACACAAGAACCAACTGTTGATATTGTTATTGAGACACGGGAATCAGATGCCCAGGGAGCTACAACATTACTTTCTTTACATCAAGAAGCTGAAACACAAGAATCAGTTGTCGATCCTGTAGCTTCTCCACAAGAACCATCTAGTGAGGCTGTGATTGCTACACAAGAACTAGTCACTTCTCAACCAGAACCAACAATAGCCTCTATCTTACAAGAAAATGGGTTCCTAAGGTCTGAACTGGAAGCCTACAAGCAAGAGCTAGCCATGGAAAAGGAAGCATATGAAAAGGAACTTAACTTGTACACCCTAGCTTGCATAGCAACCATGTCAGAAGGGACTACAACAGAGATCCCGTTTAAAGAATATATGTGCAGTCAATGTGGGGACATCTACTATCAAGCAGGCTACAAAGTAACTCAAATTCCAATGCCAGGAGCTTCCCCTGCACCTTCGACTTTTGCAGTCAAAGAAGAACACCCTGTTGTTACACAAGAACTAGCAAGAGCTTCCAAAATTAAGACTGAGCCATGGCCTGCAAAAAATGTCGAATCTGAAACCCCTTATTTTGTTAATAAAGTTGTACAAACATTTCCTATTGATGAATCTGCCCCTCCCAACCAGATCAATACCCACACCTTTGTGGAACAAGCCACTCAGATCCTACCTCAGCCTCTTACTTGCAACACTGAAACACAAACTCAGCCATGGGATGAGAAGACAATAATACAGAAATGGAAAAAAGAGTCTGCTATTACACAGGCCAAAAGCTTGCAGGAACACAGACAAATATGGATAAATCATATCTACTCAAATTGAGAAGATTTGGAGCAAACACGCCAAGAATCTCGTGCCCTTAAGAAACGGAATAAAGAGCTAAAAGGAAGATTGCTCCTGATATTTGACTTGGCACAAAAGCTATTGGTTGTAAGGAAACCATCCTGCAATTACTCTCTGTTCATCATGGAATGACTTACTTGGTTTTAGATCAAATCAGTCAAAGAAGGCAGACCCCATGCAGTACTAAATCCAACAAATTTTATTAAAACCTTTGCAGAAGCCTCTACTATGGATCAACACCTCCTCTGTGAGCCATATTTTCATAATGAGTCCATTCCTAAAAACCGACAGTTGAACCTTAACCCTCTTGTCGGTGAAATCCAAATTAGGGAACTCACCTCCTTCCTTAACAATCTGATTATATGGTAGGATGAATTCCTAGCTTCCAAGCACAATGAGGATAATCTCCTTATCTGGATAAGGCCAGAACCATAAAATGTTGCCACTTTTGTCACAGAGTATTATCAGTTTTTAAAGAAACATGGGATGACTCGACACATTCAGCAACTACAGACATCAGTGTTTCAGGAATGTCAACATTTCATTAAATCAACAAAGATTGCTGCCCTACAGGCAAATAACATGTTTTGGCAACAATCTACTGAGAAAAGACAGGAACACAATCCTTTCATCCCCACAAATCTTGAGATAGAAATCTCCAGGGTACCTAGCTACATCAAGTGTGTTCAGCAATGTGTTGAAAGCTAGATAGGGTACCCGTTTCATTTTCCTATCCTCTGGATGCTAGAAGAGAAGTATCAAGTCCATTATAAGTTACCCAAGAAGGCCGAAACAACACCTTGGCAAAGGTTACAACGCGTTTAAGGCTTCAGAGCTCCAACAGACATCACCTTCCACAACTATTGCTTGAGTAACTTGCACGCTCAGAGTCGGTACTCAGATTCTGATTCAGAGTGAAGTTGCCTGAGGACATGCAACATTTTAAGTTGGGGGGGATGTTAGGACCATACAATGTACCTTTCTGCTCACACTTTTCGCTACCTTTACACCCTTGCTTCACTCACATTTAAACTCACATTATCACGTTACCCTATCTTTCTAAAGGTATACAACGTCTCTTCTCTTTACTATATGTTTAATTCATTTTGCATATAATTTTACATTACTCTCGTACTTAACCATTGATTAGAAAGGTATAAGTGTTGAAACAGTTCGAACTGCTAATTAGCATTGAGGCCTATTGTTGAAACACCCTATGGCTGAAACAGTCTGTGGACTATGCTGAAACAACAACCCACACAGAAGAAGTTGTTACACTCTTCACGGTCTACAATGATGAAACAACAACTCATACACAAGAAGATGTTACACAGTCCGTGGTCAACGATGCTGAAAGAACAGCTCACACAAAAGAAGTTGTTACACAGTCTGTGGTCAATGATGCTGAAACAACAACTCACACAGAAGAAGCTATCACACAGTCCATGGTCAACGATGCTGAAACAACAACTCACACAGATTGACCACAATAGCCGCACCTTGAGCTAGCATTAACCATCATACCAAGTTGTTGAAACAGTCAGAACGCAAATCCCGTGGCTGAAACAGCCTGCGATTTGCGATGCTGAAACAACATACAACAACAGTAACAAGAAGACAAATAAAGAAGCTGTTACTCCAGCCGCCACAAAAACACCTCACTCAGCACTTGTAATAGCATTCTGTTGCGGGAGACTAGGACATCCTATTCCAGTTTAGAAAGTCGATCTGACTAAGAATATGACTCAGATGTACACCTGTAATTCGTGATCAAATTGTATCGAAGGGATTATCCTCTTTAAATGAGAGGAAATCATCATTAGAGAGATGATCATCTTCTGTTCTAGCTAGGAAAGGATTTTTCGGAGAGGGACGTGTTTCACTTCAGATTGTAATGTAACACAGTTGACAGATGAATAAAAGATTGTTCTGAGCATCTTATTCTAGTCCCTTTCGTTTCAGGGGAATCTTATGAAAAGGGAGGGCCCACCTTCTTCACAAGATTCACCCATTAGCTTGGTAGTGTGTTAGTATTACTTATGTTCATGCTTTGATTAAATTATGTTTTGCTGAAACACTACTTTACTGAACTCTGTTTTGCTGAAAAACTACTTTACGGAACTCTGTCCTGCCGTTACATTGTTTTCATATGATTCATGCTTGAGTAACTGTTAATCATTCTATTTAGCAACCTTGCTTGGTGAATTTATGAAAGCTTGATAATCAGAAACAGGTGTTGAAGGTTCCTTCTTCAGGAATAGGGTCCTGTTCTCTGTTAGAGATAGTTAGCCTTCAGTGTGTGTCAATTATTTCAGTTAAGCAATGAGTTCATGAAGTGTGATGATCAGAAACAAGTGCTGAAGATTCTTGCTTTGGGAATAGGGTCCTTTTCTCTGGTTACGGAATAGTTGGTCTTTCCTATTACAACATCTTGTTGTTATTTTAATGTAACCCAGGATTCTTCAATTAATCATTTCTTTAAACTTTGAGATCTGCAATAGGTAAGTTGCTTTCCTGTAATTCAAGTTAGAACTTCAGTTTGTTCAAGGAAAAGTGTGATTAATATGTTTTTACTACAAGTCTAGGTTGCTTTTGAGATTGAGCATATATAGTGCATGATCACCTTTGAAATAACAGACTTCCCTGGGTTGACAATTTATGTAGCACTTGATTGTTTAGTTAAATAAGCAATTATAGTGACCAACAATTGTGAAGAAGCTAAGTTTTTCAATATGAGATACTACCTTGCGGAGCTTTTTAGGTGGAATAATAGTTGGAACTACCTCTGGTATTCTGTAGAGATGACCCCCAGGGAAACAATGACACTGTGGGGTTGAGACTCATAAACAACATGGCGCTTCCACATATATGGTTGGCCCAAAAGAATATCAAAAACATCCAGTGGGGAAACATCACATAATACATCATCCTTGAAGGGCTGGATGTCGTATGACAATCGACACTATTGGCTGACACAAAGATCTCATCCTTGGTGAAGCCACCCGATGTTGCATGGTTGCGGGTGTGGTGTTGTTGACAATCCCAACTATTTGACAACCTCTGCTGATATGAGGTTCTTCTAGCTTCCGCTATCAACAATAAAATGCAGTGGGGTCCTCTTCACCAACATCTGTGAATTAAAAGGGAACTCCCCCTCTTCAGGATCTATTGGCTCTTCTAGTTGAATTGTCGCGGTCACGACAATAGCAGTAGGGTTTGCGTCAATGCTCTGTCCTTTACCATTATTTTTAGAATCATATTCAGAATCAATGTTTGTCTCTTTGTCTTTGATCTCGGCCACCAATGACTCTTTTGAGTGACATTAATCGATGTTGTTCCAGGGGATTTTGTGGAACTCGCACCATTTTCCAGTGTCCTTCCTTTTCTTCTTGTGACCCTTCTTTTCTTGTGTCTTAGACTCATTTTAAAAAGAATGTTTAATAGGGCCATCTTTGTCATACTTCAGTTTTTGTGGATTTGTATACCCGAACTCCCATTTGTTCTGGTGCTTACATTTCTGCTCGATTTTAACAACATATCGATAAGAAACACCGAGTGATGAGATGTCCAGAAAATCCATTTCAGTTTGGATGTATCTGTGTAGAGCCCCACTGTATTTTAGAACCAAAAATCGTTGGGAGTATTTGATACTCATCTTGGTGCACAAGGTATGGAAGGTATTTGTGAACTCTAGAACTGATTGGCCCCTCTCTTTCCACAGTGTGGTCCATCTCATCTACTGATCCTCATAGTTTCCAACAGGGTAATATTGTTCCTTTACCGCATCCACAAAAAAATCCCAAGTGGGATCGGCCCCACACATTTCAGACTCCTCTATGGATCTCTACTCCCAATAAGTTTCCCACCAATGTTTGACACGGGGGAGACCTTTAAGGAGTGCGAAGGTGATTGTTTATTTGTCGAAAAATTTGTGAACAAAGAAATAACCTTCTAGCAGATTTAACCATTTGTCTAGGGCTTCTGCATCTATCTGTCCTTCAAATACAGGAATATCAAAATTAACTTGTACCTTGAAAGGCGAGGTGCCTCCAAAGTGGCCTCTTGATGAAGATGCGCTTGTTTCTATCGGTGTGCGTTGAAGGATGTGGGAAAAATTCCCCATCATCTCGTCCCTCTGTCACGTGAGAGCTTGCTCAAGCAACAGATTAATAGGATCGCCTGCTCCATCATTTTTCTTTTATTCCTCCATTGAGGGTATCTTGGGTGTGAGAGAGAAATTTTCCTCAAGAGAGACAAGCTTGAGACCCAACTTGCTATACTCGGACCTCATCGGGGACATGCACTGAAAAAAATGATCAAGAACAGCCTGCTCTGATACCACTGATCCAAATTATTTTCAGCATGAAATGAGATTGGAGATATAATAAATAAATGCACAGAGATATCACAGATATTCAATAATATGAAAGAAATATATCATAGATTCAACCATAAACACAAAGATACCGTAATACATGATTTCTATTAATGAAAGAAATGTACAGAGACTGTAAAAATACAGAGTGAAACACTCACTAGAATGGTGGCAGCTTATCTCTAAGAAGAGATATGACGGCTACTCGCATTCACAAGAAGATGATTACAATGAGGCTCTGAAGGCATTTTTACAATAAACAGGAATGCCCAGAACCATAGACATCCAAAAACCTAACCCTAGGAGATGAACCGCCAAAAGTCATGCGGGCCCCGTTTGGGTAAGTTAGTACATCAACTTCCCGGGGTTGTAACGTTTGCATATGATCTTCGTTTTAGGCATATGATAGCTCATTGGAAATGTATCATCGAGGAGATTCATTTTGGTGGCTCAAATATTCCTTTGGCTATCATTGAGAACCTTGATCTTGAAAAAAAATCATTTAGGCCCTCAAAATGGCCCCATAAGTTAAAACCTGCTAAAAATAGTAAAATGCCAAAATTGGCAGAAAATAGTTTTGAGCTAGTCAGAAAAGGTGGGTGGCCATTGATATCCACCTAGATAAATCCTCCCTCCTTAGGAAGAAATGTTCTCCATTGCGTTGAGTTCCAAGGGGAGAGGGAAAATTGTTTGTTGGATCTGCATCTTGGTGAGCTTCTTGTATTGTTGGAGACATCGCGCTACTCAGTTTGTGGAAGTATGACAAGAACCTGTTGAGGCTGAGGCTATTCAACAATTCGATATACATGAGAGGATGGTGTGTAGAAGGGATATTTTCACTTTGTTGCATCCTTTTTGACCTGCTTCTGTTGGATAAAAGGCGCTTGGGGTGAGGCTGTAATGGTTGTAGTGTCCTTCTATTCTGCTTTCGAACAAATTGTGAAGAAGCCAAATTTTGTAGTATGAGATACTACCTTGAGGCACTCTTTAGGTGGAACAATAGTTGGAACTACCTCTAGTATTCTGTAGAGATGACCCCCTAGAGAAATAATGACACTGCAGGGTCGAGGCTCATAAACAACATGGCGCTTCCACATATATGGTTGGCCCAAGAGAACATCACAAACATCCAATGGGGAAACATCACATAATACCTCATCCTTGAAGGGTTGGATGGCATATGACAATCAACACTGTTGGCTGACCCAGGGATCTCATCCTTGGCGAAGCCACCTAATGTTGTATGGTTGCAGGTGTGGTTTTGTCTACAATCCCAACTGTTTGATGACCTCTACTGAGATGAGGTTCTTCTAGCTTCCGCTATCAACAATAAAATGTAGCGGGGTCCCCTTCATCCACATCTATGAATTAAAAAGGTTCTCCCCTTCTTCAGGATCTGTTGGATCTTCTAGATGAATTGTCATGATCGCAAAAATAGCGGTGGGGTCCACATCAATGATCGGTCCTTTACCATTATTTTCAGAATTAGATTCTAAATCAGGGTTTGGCTCTTTGTATTTGATCTCGGCCACCAATGACTCTTTTGAGCGACATTCCTCGGTGTTGTGCCAGGGGTGTTTGTGGAACTCACACCATTTTCTGGTGTCCTTTGTCTTCCCATGAAGCCTCTTTTCCTGTGTCTTGGACTGGTTTTCGAGAGACTGTTTGTTATAGTAGTCTTTGTCATACTTCGGTTGTTGCAGATTTGTAGACCCAAACTCCTGTTTGTTCTAGTGCTTAAATTTTTTCTCGTTTTTAACAGCATATCGATAAGCAACACCGAGTGATGAGATGTCCAGAAAATCCATTTCAGTATGGATGTATCTGTGTAGAGCCCCACAATATTTCAGAACCAAATGTCTCTTGGAGTCTTTGATACCCATCTTTGTGTGCAAGGTATGGAAGGTATTGGTGAACTCCAAAACTGCTTGGTCCCTCTCTTTCCATAGTGTGGTCCATCTCATGTACTGGTCCTCATAGTTTCCAACAGGGTAATACTGTTACTTTAACACATCCACAAAAAAATCTCATGTGGGATCGGCCCCATACCTTTCAGACTCCTCTATGGAACTCTACTCTCAATAAGTTTTCCACCAATGTTTGACATGGGCAAGAGATTTAAGGAGTGTGAAGGTGATATTTTCTTTGTCGGAAAATTTGTGAATAGAGAAATACCCTTCTAGCAGATTTAACCATTTGTCTAAGGCTTCTGCATCTATCTGTCCTTCAAATATAGGAATATCAAAATTAAATTGTACCTTGAAAGGTGAGGTGCCTCCAAAGTGGAGGCTTGATGAAGATGTGACTTTTGCTATTGGCAGGCGTTGAAGGATGTGGGAAAAAATCTCCATAATTTCATCCCTCTATCGCGTGAGAGCTTGCTCAAGCAACAGAGTGATAGGATTCTCTGCGACATCATTTTTATTTTCTTCCGCCATTGAGGGTTTCTTGGGTGTGCGAGAGTGATTTTCATCAAGAGAGACAAGCTTGAGACCCAACTTGCTATACTCGGACCTCGTCAGGGACATGCACTGAAAAGAATGATTAAGAACAACCTGCTTTGATACCACTGATATGGATTATTTTCGGCACGAAATGAGATCAAAGATATAATAAAGAAATGCACAGAGATATCACATATATTCAATAATATAAAAGAAATATATCAGATATGCAACCATAAACACAGAGATACAGTAATACAATATTTATATTAATGAAATAAATGTACAAAGACTGTAAAAATACAGAGTGAAAGACTCGCTAGAATGGTGGCAGCTTATCTCTGAGAAGAGATTTGACAGCTACTCGCATTCACCAGAAGATGATTACAATGAGGCTCTAAAGGAATTTTTACAATAAATAGGAATGCCCAAAACCCTATACATTTAAAAACGAAACCCTAGGAGATGAAGTGTCAAAAGTCATGTGAGCCCCGTTTGGGTAAGTTAGTACATCAACTTCCCGGGGTCGTAACGTTTGCATACGATATCCGTTTTAGGTGTATGATAGCTCATTGAAAAGGTATCATTGAGGAGATTCATTTTGGGGGATCAATCATGCCTTTGGTTAGCATTGACAACCTTGATCTCAAAAAACCTTCATTTAGGCCCTCAAAATGGTCCTGAAAGTTAAAACCTTCTAAAAATAGTAAATTGCCAAAATTAGCAGAAAACTATTTTGAGAAAAGCTGGGTGGCCACCGTTATCCACCTGGATCAATCCTCCCTCCTTAGGAAGCAATGGTATCCATTGCGTTGAGTTCCCGGGGGAGAGAGAAAATCATTTGCTAGATTTGCATCTTGGTGAGCTGCTTGTATTCTTGGATACATCGCACTTCTCAGTTTGTGGAAGTATKTCAAGAACCTATTGAGTTGGAKTCTATTCAAMAAGTCGATATACAAGAGAGGAAAGTGTGCAAAAGGGATCTTTTCACTTTGYTGCATCCTTGTCAACCTGCTTCTATTGGATAGAAGGTKCTTGGGGCGAGGCTGTAATGGTTGTAGTGTCCTTCTGTTATCCTTTTGAATAGATTGTGAAGAASCTAAATTTTTCARTATGAGATACTACCTTGCAACACTTTTTAGGTGGAACAATAGTTGGAACTACCTCTGGTATTCTGTAGAGATGACCCRCCAAAGAAACAATGACACTGAGGGGTCGAGACTCATAAACAAAATGGTTCTTCCACATATATGATTGGCCCAAGAAAACATCACAAACATCTAGTGGGGAAACATCACATAATACCTCATCCTTGAAGGGTTGGATTCCCTATGACAATCAACACTGTTGGCTGACACGAAGATCTTGTCCTTGGTGAAGCCACCCGATGTTGTATGGCTGCAGGTGTGGTGTTATCGACAATCCCAACTATTTGACGGCCTCTACTGAGATGAGTTTCTTCTGGCTTCCGCTATCAACAATAAAATGTAGTGGGGTCCCCTTCACCCACATATGTGAATTAAAATAGTGCTCCCCCTCTTCAGGATCTGTTGGTTCTTCTGGTTGAATTGTCGCGGTCGTGACAATAGCAGTAGGGTCCGCGTCAATGATCTGCCCTTTACGATTATTTACAGAATCAAATTCTGAATCAAGGTTCGGCTCCTTGTCTTTGATCTCATCCACCAATGACTCTTTTGAGTGACATTTATTGGTGTTGTGCCAGGGGCTTTTGTGAAAATCGCACCATTTTCCAGTGTCCTTCTTTGTCTTCCCGTGACCCTTCCTTTCCCGTGGCTTGGACTAGTTTTCGGGAGACTGTTTTTTAGGGTTGTCTTTGTCATACTTTGATTGTTGTGGATTTGCAGACCCAAACTCCTGTTTGTTCTGGTCCTTAAAGTTCTTCTCAATTTTAACAACATATTGATAGGTAGCATTGAGTGATGAGATGTCCCGAAAATCCATTTCAATTTGGATGTATCTATGTAGAGACCCAAAGTATTTTAGAACCAAATGTCGTTCAGAGTCTTTGATACCCAGCTTGGTGTGCAAGGTATGCAAGCTATTGGTGAACTCTGGAACTGATTGGCTCCTCTCTTGCCACAGTGTAGTCCATATCATGTATTGGTCCTCATAGTTGGCAACAAGGTAGTATTGCTCCTTTAACGCATTCACAAAAAAATCCCAAGTGGGATCAGCCCCATACATTTCAGAATCCTCTATGGAACTCTACTCTCAATAAGTTTTCCACCAATGTTTGACATGGGGGAGAGCTTTAAGGAGTGAGAAGGTGATATTTTCTTTGTTTGAAAATTTGTGAACAAAGAAATAACCTTCTAGCAGATTTAACCTTTGGTCTTGGGCTTCTGCATCTATTTGTCCTTCAAATACAGGAATATCAAAATTAACTTATACCTTGAAAGGTGAGGTGCCTCCAAAGTGGCCGCTTGATGAAGATGCGCCTGTTGCTATCGGCAGGCATTGAAGGATGTGGGAAAAAGTCTCCATCATTTCATCCCTATGTCGCGTGAGAGCTTGCTCAAGCAACAGACTGATAGGATTCTCTACTCCATCATTTTTATTTTCTTCCACCATTGAGGATTTCTTGGGTGTGTGAGAGTGATTTTCCTCAAGAGAGACAAGCTTGATACCCAACATTCTATACTTGGACCTCGTCAGGGACATGCACTAAAAAAAACTGTCACGAACAGCCTGCTCTGATACCAGTGATCCAGATTATTTTCGGCACGAAATGAGATCGAAGATATAATAAAGAAATGCACAGAGATATCACATATATTCAATAATATAAAAGAAATATATCAGAGATGCAACCATAAACACAGAGATATAGTAATACACAATTTCTATTGATGAAATAAATGTACAGAGACTGTAAAAATACAGAGTTAAAAACTCGCTAGAATGGTGGCAGCTTATCTCTGAGAAGAGATGTGACAGCTACTCGCATTCGCCAGAAGATGATTACAATCAGGCTCTGAAGGAATTTTTACAATAAACAGGAATGCCCAAAACCCTAGACATCCAAAATCCAAACCCTAGGAGATGAAGCACCAAAAGTCATGTGGGCCCCGTTTGGGTAAGTTAGTACGTCAACTTTCTGGGGTCGTAACATTTGCATACGATCAACGTTTTAGGCGTATGATAGCTCGTTGGAAAGGTATCGTCGAGGATATTCATTTTGGGGGCTCAATAATTCCTTTGGACAGCATTGAGAACCTCGATCTCGAAAAACCTTCATTTAGGCCCTCAAAATGGCCGGTGAAGTTAAAACCTTCTAAAAATAGTAAATTGCCAAAATTGGCAGAAAACTATTTTGAGCCAGTCGCCAAAGGTGGGTGGCCACCAATATCCACCTAGATCAATCCTCCCTCCTTAGGAAGCAATGATCTCTATTGCGTTGAGTTCCCGGGGGAGAGGGAAAAGCGTTTGCTAGATCTGCATCTTGGTGAGCTGCTTGTATTGTCAGAGACATCACACTGCTCAGTTTGTGGAAGTATTTCAAGAACCTATTGAGGTGGAGGTTGTTCAAAAAATCAATATAAAAGAGAGGAAGGTTTGCAAAAGGGATCTTTTCACTTTTCTACAGCCTTATCGACCTTCTTCTGTTGGATAGAAGGTGCTTGGGGCGAGGTTGTAGTGGTTGCAGTGTCCTTTTGTTCTCCTTTTGAACAGATTTTGAAGAAGCTAAATTTTGCAATATGAGATACTACCTTGTGGCACCTTTTAGGTGGAACAATAGTTGGAACTACCTCTGGTATTCTATAGAGATGACTCCCCATAGAAACAATGACACTGCGACATCGAGAATCATAAATAACACGGTGCTTCCACATTTATGGTTGGCCCAAGAGAACATCACAAACATCTAGTGGGGAAACATCACATAATACCTCATCCTTGAAGGGTTGGATGCCCTATGAAAATCGACACTATTGGTTGACATGGAGATCTCATCCTCGGCGAAGCCACCCAATGTTGTATGGCCGCGGGTGTGGTGTTATCGACAATCCAAATTGTTTGACGACCTCTGCTGAGATGAGGTTCTTCTGGCTTCAAATATCAACAATAAAATGCAACGGGGTCCCCTTCACCCACATCTGTGAATGAAAAAGGGGCTCCCCCTCTTCAGGATCTATTGGTTCTTCTGGTTGAATTGCTACAGTCGCAAGAATAGCAGTAGGGTCCGCATCAATGATCTATCGTTTACCATTATTTTCAAAATCAAATTCTGGATCAGGGTTTGGCTCTTTGTCTTTGATCTCAACCACCAATGACTATTTTGAGCAACATTCATCAGTGTTGTGCCAGGGGATTTTGTGGAACTCACACCATTTTACGGTGTCCTTCATTTTCTTCCCGTGACCTTTCTTTTCCTGTGTCTTGGACTGGTTTTTAGGAGACTGTTTGTTAAGGCCGTCTTTTTCATACTTCGGTTGTTGCAGATTTGCATACCCAAACTCTCGTTTGTTCAGGTGCTTAAATTTCTGCTCGATTTTAGCAGTATATCGATAAGCCACACTGAGTGATGAGATGTCCAGGAAATCCATTTCATTCTGGATGTATCTGTGTAGAGCCCCACGGTATTTCATAACCAAATGTCGCTCAGAGTCTTTGATACCCATCTTGGTGCACAGAGTACGAAAGGTATTGGGGAACTCCAGAACTACTTGGTCCCTCTCTTGCCACAGTGTGGTCCATCTCATGTACTAGTCCTCATAGTTTCCAATAGGGTAATATTGTTCCTTTACCGCATCCACAAAAAAATCCCAAGTGGGATCGTCCCCATACATTTCAGACTCCTCTCTGGATATCTACTCCCAATAAGTTTCTGATCCAGGTGGATATTGGTGGCCACCCACCTTCTCCAACTAGCCCAAAACATATTTCTAGCAATTTTGGTAATTTACTATTTTTAGCAGTTTTTAACTTCCGAGGCCATTTTGAGGCCCTAAACGATGTTTTTTGAGAGAATGGGGAGCAACATGGATCGTAGATCATGTTGCTAACCTAAAAGTTGTAGTTCTTGGATATATCTTTCCAATGAGCTATTGATCGCCCCAAACAGAGATCGTATGCAAAAGTTACGCCCCTTGGAAGTTGACGTATCAACTACCCCCATCGGGGCCCACAAACCTTTTGGATTTTCATATTCCAGGGTTAGGTTTTTGGATGTCTAGGGTTTTTGTCATTCCTATTTATTGTAAAAAGGCATTCAAAGTCTCATTGTGGTCATCTTCTCGCGAATGTGAGTAACCGTCACATCTCTTCTCAGAGATAAGCTACCACCATTCTAGCGAGTCTTTCACTCTGTATTTTATAGTCTCTATACATTTATTTTGTTAATAGAAATCGTGTATTACTATATATCTGTGACTCTTGTTTTATTTCCTCTATATCTCTATTATATTGTTGTCTCTCTTGCAATATCTCTGAGTATTTTTGTGTTATATCGCCACTCTCATTTTGTGCCGAAAATAATCTGGATTAGTGGTATAAGAGAAAGCTGCTCTTGATCACTTTTTAGTGCATGTCCCCGACAAGGTCCGAGTATAGAAAGTTGGGTCTCAAAATTGTCTCTCTTGAGGACAATCTCTCTCGCACACCCAAGAAACCCTCAATGGAAGAAGAAAATAAAAACGATGGAGCAGACGATCCTATCAGTCTGTTGCTTGAGCAAGCTCTCACGCGACATAGGGACGAAATGATGGAGAATTTTTCCCACATCCTTCAACGCCTGCCGATAGAATCAGGTGCATATTCATCAAGAAACCACTTTGGAGGCACCTTTCCTTTCAAGGTATAGGTTAATTTTGATATTCCCAAATTTGAAGGTCAAATAGATGCAGATGCCCTAGATAAATGGTTAAATATGCTAGAAGGTTATTTCTCTGTTCATAAGTTTTCAGACAAGGAAAAGATCACCTCCGCACTCCTTAAGGCTCTCCCTCATGTCAAACATTGGTGGGAAAATTACTAGGAGCAAAGTTCTACATAGGAGTCTGGAATATATGGGGTCGAGCCTGCTTGGGATTTTTTTATGGATGCGCTAAAGGAACAATACTATCATATTGGAAACTATGAGGACCAATACATGAGATGGACCAGACTGCAGCAAGAGAGGGTCCAATCAGTTCCAGAGTTCACCAATAGCTTCCATACCTTGCGCACCAAGCTGTGTATCAAAGACTCCGAATGACATTTGGTTCTGAAATATCATGGGTCTCTACACAGATACATCCAAATTGAAATGGATTTTCTAGACATCTCATCACTCGGTGCTGCCTATCGATATGTTGTTAAAATCGAGCAGAAATTTAAGCACCAGAACAAATAGGATTTCGGGTCTACAAATCCACAACAACCAAAGTATGACAAATACACCCCTAACAAACAGTCTCCCAAAAACCATTCCAAGCCACAGAAAAAGAAGGGTCACGGGAAGACAAGGAAGGACACTGGAAAATGGTGCGATTTTCACAAAATCCCCTGGCACAACGCCGATGAATGTCGCTCAAAATAGAAATTGGTGGCAGAGATCAAAGACAAGGAGTCGAACCCTGATTCAGAATCTGATTCTGAAAATACTGGTAAAAGACAGATCATCGACGCAGACCCCACTGTTATTGTTGCGACCGTGACAATTCAACCAGAAGAACCAACAGATGTAGAAGAGGGGGAGCGCCTTTTTCATTCACAGATGTGGGTGAAGGGGACCCCACTACATTTTATTGTTGATAGAGGAAGCCATAAGAACCTCATCTCAGCAGAGGTCATCAAACAGTTGGGATTGTTGACAACACCACACCAGCAACCATAAAACATCGGGTGGCTTCGCCAAGAAAAGAAGCGTGAAATACTCGCTAGACGGCTACTCGTATTCGCTAGAAGATGATTACAATGAGGCTCTGAAGGCATTTTTACAATAAAAAGGAATTCCAAAAACCCTCGACATCCAAAAACCTAACCCAAGGAGATGAAGCGCCAAAAGTCATGCGGGCCCCATTTGGGTAAGTTAGTACATCAACTTCCCGGGGTTGTAACGTTTGCATACGATCTCCATTTTAGGCGCATGATAGCTCGTTGGAAAGGTATAATATAGGAGATTTATTTTGGGGGCTCAATCATGCCTTATTATATCATTGAGAACCTCGATCTTGAAAAACCTTCATTTAGGCCCTCAAAATGGCCCTGAAAGTTGAAACCTGCTAAAAATAGTAAATTGCGTTTAGTATCCAATGGTATCCATTGCGTTGAGTTCCCGAGGGAGAGGGAAAAGCATTTGCTGGATCTTCTTCTTGGTGATTTTCTTGTATTTCTGGAGACATCGCGCTACTCAGTTTGTGGAAGTATGTCAAGAACCTGTTAAGGCAAAGGGTGTTCAACAAGTCGAGATACATGAGAGGACGGTATGCATAAGGGATCTTTTCACTTTGCGGAAGCCTTGTCGACCTACTTCTGTTGGATAGAAGGTGCTTGGGGCGAGGCTGTAGTGGTTCCAGTGTCCTTCTGTTCTCCTTTTGAACAAATTTTGAAGAAGCTAAATTTTGCAGTATGAGATATTACCTTGCAACACTTTTTAGGTGGAACAATAGTTGGAACTACCTCTGGTATTCTGTAGAGATGACCCCCTAGAGAAACAGTGACACTGCAGGGTCAAGACTCATAAACAACATGACGCTTCCACATATATGGTTGACCCAAGAGAATATCACAAACATCCAGTGGGGCAACATCACATAATACATCATCCTTGAAGGGTTGGATGCCGTATGAAAATTGACACTATTGGCAGACATGGAGATCTCATCCTTGGCGAAGCCACTCGATGTTTTATGGTTGCGGGTGTGGTGTTGTCGAAAATTATAACTATTTGACGAGTTCTACAGAGATGAGGTTCTTCTGGCTTCTGCTATCAAGAATAAAATGCAACGGGGTCCCCTTCACCCTTATTTGTGAATGAAAAAGGAGCTCCTCTTCAGAATCTGTTTGTTCTTCTGGTTGAATTGTCGTGGTCACGACAATAGTAGTAGGGTTTGTGTCAATGATCTGTCCTTTACCATTATTTTCATATTCATATTCTGAATCAGGGTTCGTCTCTTTGTCTTTGATCTTGGCCACGAATGACTATTTTGAGAGACATTCATCGGTGTTGTGCTAGGGGATTTTGTGGAACTCGCACCATTTTCTGGTATCCTTCTTTGTCTTCTCGTGACCCTTCTTTTCCTGTGTCTTGGACTAGTTTTAGGGAGACTGTTTGTTAGGGCCGTATTTGTTATACTTCGGTTGTTACGAATTTGCAGACCCAAATATTTGTTTGTTCTGGTGCTTAAATTTTTGCTCGATTTTAACAACATATCGATAAGCAGCACCAAGTGATGAGATGTCTAAAAAATCCATTTCAGTCTAGATGTATCTATGTAGAGCCCCACGGTATTTCAGAACCCAATGTCACTCGGAGTCTTTGATACCCAGCTTGGTGTGCAAGGTATGAAAGGTATTGGTGAACTCCAGAACTGTTTGGCCCCTCTCTTTCCACAGTGTGGTCCATCTCATGTACTGGTCCTCATAGTTTCCAACAAGGTAATATTGTTCCTTTACCGCATCCACAAAAAATTCCCAAGTGGGATCAACCCCATACATTTTAGACTCCTCTGTGGATCTATGCTCCCAATAAGTTTCCCACCAATGTTTGACATGGGGGAGAGCTTTAAGGAGTGCGAAGGTGATCTTTTCTTTGTCGGAAAATTTTTGAACAGAGAAATAACCTTCTAGTAGATTTAACCATTTGTCTAGGGCTTATGCATCTATCTGTCCTTCAAATACAGGAATATCAAAATTAACTTGTACCTTGAAAGGAAAGGTTCCTCCAAAGTGGTTGCTTGATGAATATGCACCTGTTGCTATCAGGAGGCGTTGAAGGATGTTGGAAAAATTCTCCATCATTTCATCCCTCTGTCGCATGAGAGCTTGCTCAAGCAACAGACTGATAGGATCGTCTGCTCCATTATTTTTATTTTCTTTCCCCATTGAGGGTTTCTTGGTTGTGAGAGATTGATTGTCCTCAAGAGAGAAAAGATAGAGACCCAACTTGCTATACTCAGACCTTGTCAGGGACATGCACTGAAAAAAACAATCAAGAACAGACTGCTCTGATACCATTGATCTCGATTATTTTCGGCATGAAATGAGATTGGAGATATAATAAAGAAATGCACAGCGATATCACAGATATTCAATAATATAAAATAAATATATCATAGATGCAACCATAAACATAGATATACAGTAATACACGATTTCTATTAATGAAATAAATGTACAGAGACTGTAAAAATACAGAGTGAAAGACTCGCTAGAATGGTGGCAGCTTATCTTTGAGAAGAGATGTGACGGCTGCTCGCATTCACAAGGAGATGATTACAATGAGGCTATGAAGGAATTTTTACAATAAAAAGGAATTCCCATAACCCTAGACATCCAAAAACCTAACCCTAAGAGATGAAGCACCAAAATTCATGCGGGCCCCATTTTGGTAAGTTAGTACATCAACTTCCCAGGGTCGTAACGTTTTCATACGATCTTCGTTTTAGGCATATGATATCTCGTTGGAAAGGTATCGTCGAGGAGATTCATTTTTGGGACTCAATCATTCCTTATTCTATCATGATAACCTCAATATTTAAAAACCTTCATTTAGGCCCTCAAAATGGCCCCGAAAGTTAAAACCTGCTAAAAATAGTAAATTGCCAAAATTGGCAGAAAACTGTTTTGAGAAAATCAGCAAAGGTGGGTGGCCACAAATATCCACTTGGATCATCAAACTTCACAAATCCATGGATATTTGAATATTGCCTATTTTCATGGGTTGAACCACCATAAGACTAATCTAGTTTGACTCTTCCATGGGAACAATAATTCCAACATCCAATGTCCTATCTAATTCTTTTCACACTTTCTCTTTATACTTGGGTTTCAATTGGTAAGGTTGTCTCTTGACTGGTTTGGAATCTATTTTGAGATGAATATTTATGGTCCCCAATGAACTTGCAATGGCTTTCATTTTAGAAAATTTATGGGGAAACAAGTACTCATATTCCTTAAGGAGGTCAACATCATCAGTGACTGTCTCCTTATCCCAATAGTCTTTGATAATAGCCATCTTGGGCTCATCCTTAGTTCCAATATTGTGCTTCTCAATATTTATGGGACCATTTTAGTCTAGTACTTTCAACTTTGGTACTTTCCCCTCAATGGAACATTGTCCCTGAGATTCTCTGATATTGATCTCTCGAGGGGCATCATCATAAATTTTTAATATATCAATTTTGTAGCAACAGACCACCTCTTTCAACTTGGCCATGGGATGGTGGTATGAAAATACTATCCTAGGGGTGGCCCCTTTGGTTTTCTGATGAAAAATAAAATACCTAATCTGGAAGAAAAAATTAGCAGTTCATATGGATCCATTCACCTATTTGACACCTGATCTCTTCCTGAATATACCAGCTTTTAGGAACCATGTCCATTGTGTGTAAAAACTGATGGATCCACTCGGTATGGGAGATATTCTTGGAATTCTATCGTTGTTCACAAAAAGTGATATGTTCCTTGGGATATTCTATGCCTTTATACCGATTAGCTAGTTCGAAGTCATAAATGAGATGGAATATAACCTTTATCAATTCGACCACCTATGCCCAGTCTGTGAGGGTTTCCCGATGCATGGCCCACCAAGGTATAAGTGTTCCCCATACTACAAAATCCATGGCCTACACTTGACGATCCTCTAGGACAGTCTCCTCAAATTGAGTTAGGAACACTTGCATTAGTCCCGTCCCGTTGACCCGCGTGGTTTCATTTAACTTAGATCTAATCCATCGAATGGATTTTGATAGCTTTGCGTACCTCCGACTAGATACCTCATGTATATTATTCTTCCATATTTCTATTCCATCCTTGGAATTGGTGTCATATTACGTGACACTTCTCTAGCTCAATTCTCCATTAGTGGTTGATATAATCTTCCTTGTTCCTAGTAACCTTATATATATTCTCAATAATTGAACTATGAGCATCCTCATCCACTGGATTATTGTATATCTCTTATTCATATGGGTCTAGTGGTGCTAATACATCCAATTTATCTGTCTTGAAAGAAATTTTCCTCTTCTTCAGATTCATCAAGATTGTTGGCACGTAGTGGGAAGACAGGTTCAATATTAATTCACCAACAAATCCCTAAAGATACCTGCCTTTTCGACATCACCTACAACCAAGTGAATTCTCATCTAAGGTACATGTGGGAACTACTGGAACTAGTATTTCTCATTAATGAAGGAAATGGAGACTGTTAGCATCGGAAGTCATTCCTGGATTGCAGCTAGAGCAGAGCCCGACACCCATCAATTTTATGTCACGATTTGTTTGTAGAGGTTGATCAAATGGAAAGAAACTCAAAATCATATCATTATAACTCAGAAAACTGGGCTGGAACAAAAGTGACATATGAGGTCTTGACCCAACTTAAGCCAGTAATAATGATAGTGGTGAGTAGGTGGAGGGAAAGAGAGGGGAAATAAAGTCTTCTCTAGACATCCGGTCTTCCAACAGTCTTCACAAAGAGGAAAAGTATCGGATATGAGATCCTCTCAGAGACGAATAAACTTCAAAATGAACCTAAAAAAGATTGTAGAACTGATATAATCAAACCTACATTATAGCTATGCAACACCCGACTAGATCATCCATGCCCAGGCTTTCAGATTCAGAGGGAAAAAGGAAAAGAAGAAGCTGGCTGCCATTAAACAAGAAGTTCAACAGTTCTTCTATAACCAAAGAACCAGAGGCTATATTAAATATTTACAATCAGGAGCTGTGCTCTACCATCGATGCTTCCAAAAATACAAAAACTGAGTAAATACACTCCTAAACCTTCGCCCAACAGAGGCGTCTTAGAACTTCTAGGGCATGGTGTCTCTTAATTCAAATATGGCATGAACTCCTTTGTCAGACGTCACCTTAAATTTACACGGCCTTAGAAAGGGGGGGGGGGGTAGCTAAAACATTAAAGGAAAAAATAGCATGTACGGACTCCTCTGGTCAGACAAGGACTTGGCAAGGCTTCTTTAAAAAAAAAAAAACAACATATAGGACTATCTCGGGCAGGCTACCTGTCAAAACCTTCATGCTTTGCATTTAATGAGTGAGCCGAGGTTTCAACTACCTCCCCCCACCTTCATTTACTTTTAGCAGGGACCAAGATCGAGGCCGAGTTGAACTATTACCTAGAGAACACAACGATCCCTACTACAGCTAAACCCGGTGCTTTAGTCCTTTGCACAGTTCTTTCTATCACCCCAAGTGACCATGGGCCGTGACCCTGTGCCTATCTTCAAAGGCGCTTTCAGGATTTCACATTTCAGTGATTCTGAAATGTAGTGGAAGGAGGATACCCTCTATTCTCTTAAAGCCCCGGTATCTGAAATGGCTTGATCACGTGCCACGTGTCCCATTGGATGGATGGCCTAGATCACTTCTCAAATGTGGGACCGCCTCTGGCTTGGACCCTTTCAGCGTTTCAGGCTTCGGGGTTCTGAAATGTAGTGGAAGGAGGAGACCCTCTATTCTCTCGAAGCCCTAGTAGAAAAAATGGCTTGATCGTGCGCCACATGTCCCATTGGATGGACGGGCTAGATCACTTCTTGATGAACGGTCCTGGTTCTTTCGAGATTTCGCGCATCAGGGATATATGATGCAAGGAGGAGAGACCCTTGTATGTTGAAGTCCCAGTAGCCGAAATACTGAAATGGATTGATCGCTTCATGAGTTTGGCCATAGGAGATGAGCTCAAGCACTTGACCACATGAAACTCTGTGACCCAAACTTATCCTATGGCCGTCGATCTGCCCCATCTATTGATCCTCGCCGTTGAAAGACAAAGTGCCCGCTTGCTTGATTTTAAGCCCGAAATGGGATTGTTCTGTGGGATATGCTTGACACTCATGGCCACGTCCTTTGAATAAAACAAACTTGACCAGTTTCCAAACCCCACTTCTATGTATTTACACCAGGGGCCCGAAACCAAAAGAAAACACCATCTTGCAAGAATTTGCGCTAACATTAGGCTCCATGGGGGATAGATTCATCCCTGCGATGCTCTAAGAACTCATTTGCAGCTTCAGTGCCTCTCTATTGGGCTATGGAGTCATCTATTAAGCCAAAAATAAATAAGTAAACAACTAAAAGGACAATATTTACAAAATGAGGAGCCGCCTATGACTCAAACAAAACATCTTTTTAGGAAATGCCCGTTCACTGGGCCATTAAAGACTTCCTCACCCCCCAAATCCTACAACCTATAAGTGTTATTTGAGAATACTTTAGTGATCCTGAAGGGCCTAATCCAGAGGGCGTCAAACTTGTTGTGTTTTCCCCTATCCTATCTGGGTGCATCCCACTTAAGCACCAAATCCTTGAGCTCAAATTCCTTCTTCGTGACCTTCTTTTCAAAAGCCTGCTTGACCTTATGCTGATGACTATGGGCCACGTCGATCACCTATTCCCTAATATATTGCACCTCCACTATTTGATGAATCCTTTTGACCATATGATCTGGCTCTCCTTCAATATCCTGGAATAATTTTTCTACAGGTAACACAATTTGAGTGGGAAAAATATCCTTCGTCCCATAAACCAGTTGAAAAGGTGAGGTTCCCAGGGAATTTTTCATTGTCACTCGATCAACCCATAGAGAGAATTTGAGATTTGAATCCCAGGTCCTCTTATTGTCTTCCAACAATCTTTTGATGAGCTTGATTAAGCTTTTATTGGAAGACTCTGCCAATCCATTTCCTTGAGAATAATAGGGGGTGGACTGAATCAGTGAAATTTTGAACTATTCACAGAACTTAATCAGAGGCTCAGACTTGAAAGAATCAACATTATCAGTGAAAAATTTGCTGGGATAGCCAAATCTGGCTATGATATCCTCCAAGAAGCTGATAATAACCTTGTGAGAAGCACTCCTGGTGGGGGGCGCTTCTATCCACTTAGTTAAATAGTTTGTTGTAGTCAGGATCCATCTGTGTTGGCCGCTTGAAGGAGAATGAATCTCCCCAATGAATTCCAACCCCCACTATTGAAAAGGTGTTGAAGCTACCACAGGATTTAGTGGCAATGAGTTGAGCTTCTTCTTTCCTGAGAACCTTTGGCATTTGATACAAGCTCTAATTTATTTGCAAATATCAGTGAACAAGGTGGGCCAGTAGTACCCAGCCCTAAGAATTTTGTGAGCTGTGGTCTTCCAAAAATGATTCCCTCCACAAAGGCTACCATGGAACTCAAACATAACTTTCTAGGCTTCCCGTGGGCTCAAACAACTCAACAACACCCCTAGGGGGTCTCTCCAGTACAAGACTTGTTCAATGAGGCAATACCTTATCATCTTGAGATTTAAATATCTTGCCTTACTCTTACCCATTCCATCAGGAGGCTTCAACACTTGCATAAAGTACAAATGTCTCGGTACCAGGTGCATTCTGCTAGTGATGAGTCGTCGTGAGATATTTTGATGGATGACTCAGCTAGTTGATTTTCTGAGCAAGTATTTATGAAGCTAACCCCCAAAGCCCTGCAATTGGATTCAACCAACAGCTTGGCTAAACCCTACCCTTTAACCAGCTTGGTGGGCTTTATCTCTAGGTCAAACTCCAAAATATTTGCAATCCATTTACCTCTTCTTCCATCTACATCAGGCTATATAAGGATATCTTTCACAGATGTTGAAGGCACGTATGCAGTCACTTTTGAGTACAAGACATAGACTCTGAAATCTTTGATAGATTTCACTAAGGCATAATATTTTTTCTCCATTATTTCATACCTGATCTCTGCATCTCTTAATGCCTTACTGAAGAAAGAAATGGGCTACTCTCGACCTTCCTTGTTTTTCTGCAACAAGACCGCTGCTACTGTATCAAAAGAAGCGAACGAAAAAATTAGAAATTCCTTGGAATAGTTAGGACTGATCAGCACAAGTGCCTCATTCAACACACTTTTTATTTGGACAAAATATTCCCTAGGCTCAGCAGTCCATTTTACTTCATTTCCTTTCCTGAGCATGGTTGTGATGTGTTTCAGTAATTCAACAAAATTTGAGACGAATCTCCTCAGAAAATTAATCTTTCCCCAAAAGGCCTCAACTTCCTTCCTAGATCTAGGAAGTGACAGGGTCTAAATTTCCTCTACCCTGTTGGGATCAATCCTCACTCCCTCTGTTGATACCATATGGCCTAACAACTTACCCTCCTTCATAGCAAAAACAGACTTCTTGGGATTTAAATAAAGGCCAAACTTTTGGCATTTAAGGAAAACCTTCCTTAGGTGACAACAATGCTCCATATCAGACCTGGAGAAGACTATGATGTCGTCTAGATAAATCACCACAAACTGGTCTTTCTCTCCTATGAAGGCCATATCCATAGCTCATTGAAAAGTCGCTCCTGTGTTCATAAGTCCAAACGACATCTTGGCATACATGAATGTCCCCCAGGGAGTGGTTAAGGCTGTCTTCTCTCTATCCTTGGGCATGACTGATATCTAATTATACCTAGAGAATCCATCAACCATGGATATCCTAGATGCACCGGTTACCTTCTGCAATATGTGTTCCATGTTAGTCAAGGGATAGTTGTCTTTATTTGAGCTTTGATTCAGGTTCCTGAAGTCAACACATAGCTTGATTTCACCACTTTTCTTCCTTACCAGGACCAAATTGGCTATCCACTCAAAAAATCTCAAGGGAACAATGATTTGGGCATCTAACAGCTTCCTTACTTCTCTCTCCATGTTAGGAAGCAACATGGGATTTATTTGTCTTAACTTCTGCCTAAATGGTTTAGCCTCCTCCATTAGTGGGATCTTGTGTTCAATGACAGACGTGTCATATGTCTTGAGGTCTTCATAAGTCCATGCGATTACATCAGCAAATTCTCTTAATAGCTCAGTATATTCGGCTCTCTATTCTTTGGTCAGGCTGCTTGAAAAACTAACAAATTTAGGCTCCTCATGTGTGCCAATGTTACACTCAGTTGAATCAACATCTTCATTCGAAACTTCACCCCTTATTGCCACATCATTACCATCGAACAATCTTTCTAACGGGACTAGTCCCTTTGGAATGTGATTGCTATGCAGCTGAATAATCTGGTGATTAGCAATTTTATTTAAAAATACCTCAGGGCAAGGGTGCCCTTCAAGGTTAGGTTCTTTATCAATGTGCAACACAAAAAATTCGTCGACAGCCTGCAAAAAATTCTTGATTTCCATATCGTCTTCGAATACCTTCCAATGTTTGACATTGTCCGGTACAGATGCCCTATATTTTATCTCAACATCATATTTTCTCTTAGGTGGCAGAGGGATCCTAAACAGACTCACTGAAACGGATAAGGAATCAGCCAAAGAATTTTTCTCCCTTGGAATAAAAGAGATGTTGAAAGCTGAGAAGGAATTTTCAATCAAGTCCCACACCTCATTTTTGTAGCTCTTGAGCCGAGGATGCTTGGACCGATAAGCATTTCTGACTTGCTGAATAATCATCTCAGCATCTCCGAACACTGCTATCTCCTCTATCCCCATCTCCTTTGCGACCCTTAAACCCATAAACAGAGCTTTATATTCTACCACATTATTGGTGGCTTCAAATTCTAGTTTGAATGACAGGGGCATGGTTTCCTGACAAGGTGATACCAACACCACTCCCGCGTCGGTGCCTTTGATAGAAGAAGCCTCGTTGAAAAACATCTTCCAAATAGACTTGGTTGGAGGAGGCATATCATGATTAAAATGGGGCTTCCTTCTGACTTGAAAAGGGGCTTCAGGAGCATCAGTGAGCTGCAACAAACTAGATCCCAAATCAGTGTCTAGTGCTTCATGAAACCTCTGTTATCAGTATTCTGGGGATTTCTATACACGGGATTCCCCTCTAACTCCCACCTTTCCATCCTATATGAAAGATATTTCATCACTTTAGTTACCTCATCTGTCTAAGGAGGAAGGGGAGAGGAATGGGATGAGGAGGCTTCAATTCTCCTCCTAGGTATGTTTCTATAAGCCTTACTCCTGAGTCAGTCAATAGCCAATATATTAGACTCTACTTCTACGACTGCATCTTGTATGTGAACCAGAGTGGTGGCTCTCCTTTCCCTCAACTAGAGGCATAAATTGGGATCAAAAGTGCTAGCATAAGTGATTTTCACAAAGGCTTCTGAGGGATTAATCTCAGTGGGGATTTTATTGTACATTTTTTTAAATCTTTTGGAGAAGTTAGAAACAAACTCTCCTTCCTTTCTCTTCAAATATCCAAACTCTGTCATGTAATACATGAAGTCCTTTTTGTCTCCCCGTTGTCTCAAAAAGGCATTATCCAAAGCCTCAATCCCATTAATAGATCCATGGGGCAAGGCCCTAAACCATTTTCTAGCCTCACCCTCAAGGCTATGGATGAAAATCCTCATCCACACATTTGCATGCATGATGACATGGTCGTCTGTAAAACTGTAAAAGGCTTCAAGGTGTTCTGCTGCAGTTATGTCCCCCTTGCCTGTAAACTTGGGCAACTACTTGAGGTAGCCATCTACTGGAAGGGTGTTGAGAGGCTGGGGTAGCAAAAGGGGAGCATACATGGTGGCTATAATAGCCTCCATTCTGGTCATGGGGGGATTTACTCTTTCCATAGGGATATTAGGTGGAGGAGAACTCGGAGAGGAAGGAGCTTGAATCGGGGATACCGGAAATAGGATTACAGGGGTAAGGGAAGTGAAAAGGGTTTCTCCCTCTAGTCCAAAACTAGGAGGAGACAACTCGGCAGGAACACTTTTGAAATTCAGGAAACAAGAGGTTTCAGAAAAAGGTATGTTGCAAAGCTGAGGAGAAGAAAAAGGAGTTTCTACAAAAGGAGACGGAAAAATACCTGGTTTGGCGGTGGAAGTTTCTCCTTGGGGGGCCTTTCCTCTTCTGAAATTTGCCTGCAGATCAACTTCAGGCGTAGCTAGAGGCAGCTATGGATGGGACCATGTGTGTCTACCTCTGAAAGCCATAATTAAAAAGGCAAGTTTTCCATAGTGGAGTCGTCATAATGGAGTCGCCAGGTGCACAGTAGAAATCTTCAAAGGCTCTGATGCATGATGCACCTTCAGAATCAGAGGATGAATGTCGTTCAATCTCGGGGAAAATTTTCAACTTCGTCCCCGGCAACAGCACCAGAAATGTTAGCGTTGGAATTCACTCCGGGATTGCAGTAAGAGCAGAGCCCGACACCCATCAATTTTATGTCATGATTTGTTTGTAGAGGTTGATCAAATGGAAAGAAACTCAGAATCATATCATTATAACTCAGAAAACTAGGCTAGAACAACAGTGACATATGAGGTCTTGACCTAACTTAAGCTAGTAATAATGATAGTGGTGAGTAAGTGGAGGGAAAGAGAGGGGAAATAAAGTCTTCTCTCGACATCCGGTCTTCCAGCATTCTTCACAAAGAGGAAAAGTCTCAGATATGAGATCCTCTTAGAGCCGAATAAACTTCAAAATGAACCTAAAAAATATTGCATAACTGATATAATCAAACCTACATTATATATCTATGCAACACCCAACTGGATCATCCATGCCCGGGCTTTCAGATTCAGAGGGAAAGAGGAAAAGAAGAAGACGGTTGTCATTAAACAAGAAGTCTCAACAGTTCTTCTATAACCAGAGAACCAGAGGCTAGATTAAATCTTTACAATTGGGAGTTGTGCTCTACCATCGATTCTTCCAAAAATACAAAAACTGAGTAAATATACTCCTAAACCATCGCCCAACACGGGTGTCTTAGAACTTCTATGGCGTGGCATCTCTTCAGTCAAATCTGGCCTGAACTCCTTTGTCAGACGTCACCTTAACTTTTCATGGCCTTAGCGGGGGGTAGTTGAAACATTAAAGGCAAAAATATCATGTGCAGACTCCTCTAGTCAGACGAGGACTTGACATGGCTTCTTTTAAACAAAAAAACCAACATACAGGACTATCTCGAGTAGACTGCCTGCCGAAACCTTCATGCTTTTCATTTAATGAGTGAGCCTAGGATTAAACTACCTCCCCCCACCTTCATTTACTTTTAGAATGGACCAAGATTGAGGCCGAGTAGAATTGGTACCTGGAGAATGTAGCAATCCCTACTGCATATAAACCCAGTGCTTTAGCCCTTTGCACAATTCTTTCTATCACCCCAAGTGACCACGGGCTGTGACCCTGTGCCTATCTTCAAAGGTGCTTTCAGGATTTCATGTTTCGGTGATTCTGAAATGCAGTGGAAGGAGGAGACCCTCTATTCTCTCGAAGCCTT
>ML808672.1:219766-229968 GCA_009831015.1 Picea engelmannii | reverse complement strand
TTAGGTAGATTTTATTTCGTTTGGTTTTCTATTCTATGTTAACCCATTTTGATTCACAGCAAACCTGTTCTGCCCTGCTGAGCCCAACAGGGCATGCTAGTGCTCCTATTCTTGCTCACCAGGCGACGATTCGAGCACGAACAACCAATACCTTCCATACCTTGCACACAAAGATGGGTATCAAAGACTCCAAGAGACATTTGGTTCTGAAATACTGTGGGGCTCTACACAGATACATCCATACTAAAATGGATTTTCTAGACATCTCATCCCTCGGTGTTGCTTATCGATATGCTGTTAAAAACGAGCAAAAATTTAAGCACTAGAACAAACAGGAGTTTGGGTCTGCAAATCTGCAACAACCGAAGTATGACAAAGACTACTCTAACAAACAGTCTCTCGAAAACCAGTCCAAGACATAGGAAAAGAGGCTTCACGGGAAGACAAAGGACACCAGAAAATGGTGTGAGTTCCACAAACACCCCTGGCACAACACCGAGGAATGTCGCTCAAAAGAGTCATTGGTGGCTGAGATCAAATACAAAGAGCCAAACCCTGATTTAGAATATAATTCTGAAAATAATGGTAAAGGACCGATCATTGATGTGGACCCCACCGCTATTTTTGCGATCACGACAATTCATCTAGAAGATCCAACAGATCCTGAAGAAGGGGAGAACCTTTTTAATTCATAGATGTGGGTGAACGGGACCCCGCTACATTTTATTGTTGATAGCGGAAGCTATAAGAACCTCATCTCAGTAGAGGTCGTCAAACAGTTGGGATTGTAGACAAAACCACACCTGCAACCATACAACATTAGGTGGCTTCGCCAAGGATGAGATCCCTGGGTCAGCCAACAATGTTGATTGTCATACGCCATCCAACCCTTCAAGGATGAGGTATTATGTGATGTTTCCCCATTGGATGTTTGTGATGTTCTCTTGGGCCAACCATATATGTGGAAGCGCCATGTTGTTTATGAGTCTCGACCCTGCAGTGTCATTATTTCTCTAGGGGGTCATCTCTACAGAATACTAGAGGTAGTTCCAACTATTGTTCCACCTAAAAAGTGCCTCAAGGTAGTATCTCATACTACAAAATTTGGCTTCTTCACAATTTGTTCGAAAGGAGAACAGAAGGACACTACAACCATTACAGCCTCACCCCAAGCGCCTTTTATCCAACAGAAGAAGGTCAAAAAGGATGCAACAAAGTGAAAATATCCCTTCTACACACCATCCTCTCATGTATATCGACTTGTTGAATAGCCTCAGCCTCAACAGGTTCTTGTCATACTTCCACAAACTGAGTAGCGCGATGTCTCCAACAATACAAGAAGCTCACCAAGATGCAAATCCAACAAATGATTTTCCCTCTCCCCTTGGAACTCAACGCAATGGAGAAAATTGCTTCCTAAGGAGGGAGGATTTATCTAGGTGGATATCAGTGGCCACCCACCTTTTTCGACTAGCTCAAAACTATTTTCTGCCAATTTTGGCATTTTACTATTTTTAGCAGGTTTTAACTTATGCTGCCATTTTGAGGGCCTAAATGATTTTTTTTTCAATATCGAGGTTCTCAATGATAGCCAAAGGAATATTTGAGCCACCAAAATGAATCTCCTCGATGATACCTTTCCAATGAGCTATCATATGCCTAAAACTAAGATCATATGCAAACGTTACGACCCCGGGAAGTTGATGTACTAACTTACCCAAACGGGGCCAACATGACTTTTGGCGGTTCATCTCCTAGGGTTAGGTTTTTGGATGTCTATGGTTCTGGGCATTCCTGTTTATTGTAAAAATGCCTTCAGAGCCTCATTGTAATCATCTTCTTGTGAATGCGAGTAGCCGTCACATCTCTTCTTAGAGATAAGCTGCCACCATTCTAGTGAGTCTTTCACTCTGTATTTTTACAGTCTCTGTACATTTCTTTCATTAATAGAAATCGTGTATTACGGTATCTTTGTGTTTATGGTTGCATCTATGATATATTTCTTTCATATTATTGAATATCTGTGATATCTCTGTGCATTTCTTTATTATATCTCCAATCTCATTTCATGCTGAAAATAATTTGGATCAGTGGTATCAGAGCAGGTTGTTCTTGATCATGTTTTTCAGTGCATGTCCCCGATGAGGTCCGAGTATAGAAAGTTGGGTCTCGATCTTGTCTCTCTTGAGGAAAATTTCTCTCGCACACCCAAGATACCCTCAATGGACGAAGAAAAGAAAAATGATGGAGCAGGCGATCCTATTAATCTGTTGCTTGAGCAAGCTCTCACGTGACAGAGGGACGAGATGATGGGGAATTTTTCCCACATCCTTCAACGCATACCGATAGAAACAGGCGCATCTTCATCAAGCAGCCACTTTGGAGGCACCTCGCCTTTCAAGGTACAAGTTAATTTTGATATTCCTGTATTTGAAGGACAGATAGATGTAGAAGCCCTAGACAAATGGTTAAATCTGCTAGAAGGTTATTTCTCTGTTCACAAATTTTCCGACAAAGAAACGATCACCTTCGCACTCCTTAAAGGTCTCCCCCATGTCAAACATTGGTGGGAAACTTATTGGGAGCAGAGATCCATAGAGGAGTTTGAAATGTGTGGGGCCGATCCCACTTGGGATTTTTTTGTGGATGCGGTAAAGGAACAGTATTACCCTGTTGGAAACTATGAGGATCAGTAGATGAGATGGACCACACTGTGGAAAGAGAGGGGCCAAGAAGTTCTAGAGTTCACAAATACCTTCCATACCTTGTGCACCAAGATGAGTATCAAAGACTCCCAATGATTTTTGGTTCTAAAATACAGTGGGGCTCTACACAGATACATCCAGACTGAAATGGATTTTCTGGACATCTCATCACTCAGTGTTTCTTATTGATATGCTATTAAAATCGAGCAGAAATGTAAGCACCAGAACAAATGGGATTTCAGGTCTACAAATCCGCAAAAACCGAAGTATGACAAAGATGGCCCTATTAAACATTCTTTTTAAAACGACTCTAAGACACAAGAAAAGAAGGGTCACAAGAAGACAAGGAAGGACACTGGAAAATGGTGCGAGTTCCACAAAATCCCCTGGAACAACATCGATTAATGTCACTCAAAAGAGTCATTGGTGGCCGAGATCAAAGACAAGGAGACGAACGTTGATTCTGAATATGATTCTGAAAATAATGGTAAAGGACAGAGCATTGACACAAACCCTACTGCTATTGTCGCGACCGCGACAATTCAACTAGAAGAACCAATAGATCCTGAAGAGGGGGAGTGCCCTTTTAATTCACAGATGTTGGTGAAGAGGACCCCACTGCATTTTATTTTTGATAGCGGAAGCTAGAAGAACCTCATCTCAGCAGAGGTTGTCAAATAGTTGGGATTGTCAACAACACCACACCCGCAACCATGCAACATCGGGTGGCTTCACCAAGGACGAGATCTTTGTGTCAGCCAATAGTGTCGATTGTCATATGGCATCCAACCCTTCAAGGATGAGGTATTATGTGATGTTTCCCCACTGTGTTTTTGATATTCTTTTGGGCCAACCATATATGTGGAAGCGCCATGCTGTTTATGAGTCTCAACCCCACTGTGTCATTGTTTCTCTGGGGGTCATCTCTACAGAATACCAGAGGTATTTCCAACTATTGTTCCACCTAAAAAGCTCTGCAAGGTAGTATCTCATATTGAAAAATTTAGCTTCTTCACAATTGTTGGTCACTATAATTTCTTATTTAACTAAACAATCAAGTGCTACATAAATTGTCAACCCAGGGAAGTCTGTTATTTCAAAGGTGATCATGCACTATATATGCTCAATCTCAAAAGCAACCTAGACTTGTAGTAAAAAAATATTAATCACACTTTTCCTTGAACAAACTGAAGTTCTAACTTGAATTACAGGAAATCAACTTACCTATTGCAGAGCTCAAAGTTTAAAGAAATGATTAATTGAAGAATCCTGGGTTACATTAAAATAACAACAAGATGTTGTAATAGGAAAGACCAACTATTCTGTAACCAGAGAAAAGGACCCTATTCCCAAAGCAAGAATCTTTATCACCTGTTTCCGATCATCACACTTCATGAACTCATTGCTTAACTGAAATAATTGACACACACTGAAGGCTAACTATCTCTAACAGAGAACAGGACCCTATTCCTGAAGCAGGAACCTTCAACACCTGTTTCTGATTATCAAGCTTTCATAAATTCACCAAGCAAGGTTGCTAAATAGAATGATTAACAGTTACTCAAGCATGAATCATATGAAAACAATGTAACAGCAGGACAGAGTTCCGTAAAGTAGTGTTTCAGCAAAACAGAGTTCAGTAAAGTAGTGTTTCAGTAAAACATAATTTAATCAAAGCATGAACAGAAGTAATACTAACACACTACCAAGCTAATGGGTGAATCTTGTGAAGAAGGTGGGCCCTCCCTTTTCATAATATTCCCCTGAAACGAAAGGGACTAGAAGAAGATGCTCAGAACAATATTTTATTCATATGTCAACTGTGTTACATTACAATCTGAAGTGAAACACGTCCCTCTCCGAAAAATCCTTTCCTAGCTAGAACAAAAGATGATCATCTCTCTAATGACGATTTCCTCTCATTTAAAGAGGATAATCCCTTCGATACAATTTGATCACGAATTACAGGTGTACATCTGAGTCCTATTCTTAGTCAGATCGAATTTCTAAACTGGAATAGGATGTCCTAGTCTCCCGCAACAGAATGCTATTACAAGTGTTGAGTGAGGTGTTTTTGTGGCGACTGGAGTAACAACTTCTTTATTTGTCTTCTTGTTACTGTTGTTGTATGTTGTTTTAGCATCGCAAATCGCGGGCTATTTCTGCCACAGGATTTGCGTTCTGACTGTTTCAACAACTTGGTATGACGGTTAATGCTAGCTCAAGGTGCGACTATTGTGGTCAATCTGTGTGAGTTGTTGTTTCAGCATCGTTGACCATGGACTGTGTGATAGCTTCTTCTGTGTGAGTTGTTGTTTTAGCATCATTGACCACGGACTGTGTAACAACTTCTTCTGTGTGAGCTGTTGTTTCAGCATCGTTGACCACGGACTGTGTAAAAACTTCTTATGTATGAGTTGTTGTTTCATCATTGTAGACCGTGAAGAGTGTAACAACTTCTTCTGTGTGGGTTGTTGTTTCAGCATAGTCCACAGACTGTTTCAGCCATAGGGTGTTTCAGCAATAGGCCTCAATGCTAATCTGCAGTTCGAACTGTTTCAGCACTTATACCTTTCTGATCAATGGTTAAGTATGAGAGTAATGTAAAATTATATGCAAAACGAATTAAACATATAGTAAAGAGAAGAGACATTATATACCTTTAGAAAGATAGGGTAATGTGATAATGTGAGTTTAAATGTGAGTGAAGCAAGGGTGTAAAGGTAGTGAAAAGTGTGAGCAGAAAGGTACATTGTATGGTCCTAACATCCCCCCCAACTTAAAATGTTGCATGTCCTCAGGCAACTTCACTCTGAATCAGAATCTGAGTACTGACTCTGAGCGTGCAAGTTACTCAAGCAATAGCTGTGGAAGGTGATGTCTGTTGGAGCTCTGAAGCCTTAAACGCGTTGTAACCTTTGCCAAGGTGTTGTTTCAGCCTTCTTGGGTAACTTATAATGGACTTGATACTTCTCTTCTAGCATCCAGAGGATAGGAAAATGAAACTGGTACCCTATCCAGCTTTCAGCACATTGCTGAACACACTTGATGTAGCTAGGTACCCTGGAGATTGCTATCTCAAGATTTGTGGGGATGAAAGGATTGTGTTCCTGTCTTTTCTCAGTAGATTGTTGCCAAAACATGTTATTTGCCTGTAGGGCAGCAATCTTTGTTGATTTAATGAAATGTTGACATTCCTGAAACACAGATGTCTGTAGTTGCTGAATGTGTTGAGTCATCCCATGTTTCTTTAAAAACTGATAATACTCTGTGACAAAAGTGGCAACATTTTATGGTTCTAGCCTTATCCAGAGAAGGAGATTATCCTCATTGTGCTTGGAAGCTAGGAATTCATCCTGCCATATAATCTGATTTTTAAGGAAGGAGGTGAGTTCCCTAATTTGGATGTCACCGACAAGAGGGTTAAGGTTCAGCTGTCGGTTTTCAGGGATGGCCTCATTATGAAAATATGGCTCACAGAGGAGGTGTTGATCCATAGTAGAGGCTTCTGCAAAGGTTTTAATAAAATTTGTTGGATTTAGTACTGCATGGGGTCTGCCTTCTTTGACTGATTCGATCTAAAACCAAGTAAGTCATTCCATGAGGAACAGAGAGTAATTGCAGGATGGTTTCCTTACAACCAATAACTTTTGTGCCAAGTCAAATATCAGGAGAAATCTTCCTTTTAGCTCTTTATTCCGTTTCTTAAGGGCACGGGCTTCTTGGCGTGTTTTCTCCAAATCTTTGCAATTTGAGTAGATATGATTTATCCATATTTGTCTGTGTTCCTGCAGGCTTTTGGCCTGTGTAATAGCAGACTCTTTTTTCCATTTCTGTATTATTGTCTGCTCATCCCATGGCTGAGTTTGTGTTTCGGCGTTGCAAGTAAGAGGCTAAGGTAGGATCTGAGTGGCTTGTTCCACAAAGGTGTGGGTATTGATCTGGCTGGGAGGGGCAGATTCATCAATAGGCAATGTTTGTACAACTTTATTAACAAAAGAAGGGGTTTCAGATTCGACATTTGTTGCAGGCCATGGCTCAGTCTTAATTTTGGAAGGTCTTGCTAGTTCTTGTGTAACAACAGGGTGTTCTTCTTTGACTGCAAAAGTCGAAGGTGCAGGGGAAGCTCCTGGCATTGGAATTTGAGTTACTTTGTAGCCTGCTTGATAGTAGATGTCCCCACATTGACTGCACATATATTCTTTACACGGGATCTCTGTTGTAGTCCCTTCTGACATGGTTGCTATGCAAGCTAGGGTGTACAAGTTAAGTTCCTTTTCATATGCTTCCTTTGCCATGGCTAGCTCTTGCTTGTAGGCTTCCAGTTCAGACCTTAGGAACTCATTTTCTTGTAAGACAGAGGCTATTGTTGGTTCTGGTTGAGAAGTGACTAGTTCTTGTGTAGCAGTCACAGCCTCACTAGCTGGTTCTTGTGGAGAAGCTACAGGATCGATAGCTGATTCTTGTGTTTCAGCTTCTTGATGTAGAGAAAGTAATGTTGTAGCTCCCTGGGCATCTGATTCCTATGTCTCAATAACAATATCAAAAGTTGGTTCTTGTGTTTCAGCTGTAGCTGGTTCTTGTGTGACAGCTATAGCTGGTTCTTGTGTTTCAGCTACTGAATGAGTAGTTGGTTCTTGTGTTTCAGCTACTGGGTTTGAAACGGATGATGTCGCAACATACTGGGCATCTGGTTCTTGTGTTTCAGTGCCCGTGGGTGGAATAGGCAAAGATTCTGACATTTGGGAGGTTAGAGGTGTACGGGGTATTCGTCGGATGGGTTGGGGGTCTAGGGCAGTGGCAGTAGTGGCTTCCCTTGTTGAGGCCTTTGTTCGTTTTCTTTGTAAAAAGGGTGGAAAGAAAGGAATTTTCTTTCGTTTATGTGGGGGCTTTTCCTCAATGATGGGGCAGGGAGAATTGTCTGGTTTGGAATCATCACTAAGAATATGAAGGGCAGGAGTGGATGATTCTAGTAAAATGCGGGGCAGGCTTGGTATGGTAGGGGAGTTAATTGGACTGATTGGTTCTGTAGGCAGACTGTTAGGTACTTCTGGAGAATCTAGAGGGTTTTGTGGTTGTTGTTCCTTAGGATTTTCGGGAATTTCAGCAGCTTCTTGGGGATTTATGGGTGGGTTGTTTAGTGGAGGGTTTTGTTGGGAAAAACCCTTTTAGATAAGAAGTTGAACAAGACGGTGATGGGTGAGTGAAAGGGTGGGATCTTTAGCCTTTATACAGTAGTGCGACATATTTTTAAGACAACCGAGCAAATAATAAGGAATGTTCACCTGTCTATCATGTCGTAAATGAGATAACAGGACAAAATCATGTTGGTAGACTACCTGGTATCAACCTTCGCAGGTAAGGTAGTGTTTGACGAATTTTTCAACTTTCGGCCATGGAGGCGACAATGAGCTGAATCAGACACCCCGACCTTTAGGTTCAATTTGTTCCCCTGGCAAGAGGAAATCCTGCTGGGCATTCAAAATGATATGTTTACGGCTGAACATATGAATGCCATTGGTAGGGAGACCTGAAACCTGCACTATATCCTCTTCTATAACTGAAATCCGAACCCCTTGAACAATGGAATGGTCTTCCTGGAGATTTTGAGCAAATTGGAGAACCTGTTGTTGATCATACCACTGGAGTCTCTGAAAATAACCGAGCCATCCTGCCCGCAGAAAAAATTGATAGGCTACTGGATAGTGTTCTAACAGGGCTGTCATGGCGGGTTCATACCATATAACAGAGACTCCCATAGCTACCAGCTTAGTAAAATACACCGTCAAAGAGTTTGAGCAACAACTTCTGTGCAGAGTGAGTTTTTCGAGTGAAGGCATGCAAATGGTGGTGAAACAAAACGAAAGGATGGTAAATAGGAATGGCGGTGGTTGATACATGTGAAATGATGGTATACAAGTTCGATATATCCTCCCCCCCCCCCCTTTTAAGTGCAGCTCATAATGATTTTACATGAGTGGTAATGATGAGTTGGAATCTTCTCATTAACTATAGCTTAATTGTATTTACATAAAATTTACATACCTCGCCTTTACCTTTTGATTCGTACTTCAAACAAAATATAATTCCTGTCCATAATAGTTCTGCAGTGGCCGTGGCGGAGACTTTTGATTTGTTAGATTGAATTGTATCAAGGATTTTTTGACTAGAAGGGCAAGCTGTAGTATGAGAGCGCAAAAGATTATTGACAGAGAATGCTGAAAAGTTGGTGTTTCAACAACGGAAAGAAGGGTGAAACAATTGTTGAACGGTGTTGTTTCGTCAATGGAAACAGTGAGGAATTTCTGGACTGTAGTGTTTCGGCAATGGGGGAGAAGGTGAAAAGTTGCTGAAAAGGGTGTTTCAGCAATGGTAAAATGTGAAGAATTGCGGAACAATGGTGTTTTGGTAATGGGAAAAGGGCAAAAAGTTGTTGACAATGGTGTTTCAGCAATGGGGAAAATGGTGAAAGGTTGCTGACAGTGGTGTTTCATCAATGGGGAAAATGGTGAAAGGTTGTTGAACAGTGGTGTTTCAGCAATGGGGAAAATGGTGAAAGGTTGTTGAACAGTGATGGGGGGAAATGGTGTGAAAGATTGATGAATAGTGATGGGGGAAAATGGTGTGAAATATTGTTGAACAATGGTGTTTCAGCAGTGGGGAAAGTCAAAAAGTTGTTGAATAGTGGTGTTTCAGCAATGAAGAAAGAGAAAAGAGTTTCTGAACAGTGGTGTTTCAGCAATGGGAAATCTTGCCTCTTCTTGAAGTACGATCGTCCTTCCTTAGTAGGCCTTTTCTTTGATCGAGAATCTGCAAAAATCAAATTGTAACATGGTATTTCTTGACAGGGATTATTAGTAAACAAAATCTAATCTAATACTAAAGAAATTAACTTAAAAAGAATTAATTGCAATGAGGGGTAGGAGCCCCCTCTAAAAAGAGGTAATGAGATTCTGCCACGCATGTGGCCTTAAAATCTTCTTTGGAAATAGGGCACTGGTACAGATGGAGCCGATGACCATTTACAAGTAACGGTGTTTTAGAGCCATCGATTGTGAGGAGCCTTACTGTTCCATTGGGGAAAACAATGTCTACTTCGTAAGATCCAAGCCATCTTGTACGTAGTTTCCCTTGAAATTCTTTGAACCGAGAGTCATACAGTAGGGCCCAATTACCTTTTTGGAACTACTTATGCTTGATAGTTTTGCCATGCCATTTTGATCTTTTATGTTGGATCATAGTTGTCTGATGAATGACATCTAGTCTTTTTTCATCCAATTCATTAAGCTACTGTAACTTGGCTATTTGTGCATCGGTCAAATCAAGGTTGACAGCTGAAGAAGTCCTTAAGGTTTTTGTTGTTGGGTATTTCTACCCTACGGACTAATAAGCTAGGGTTCTAAGCCTATACGCAGATCATGACCCTTCAGATTTAACCTTTTACCTTCTACCCAAAATCTCAACCCCTTTTCTCAGACAAGCACAGGAAGAATGAAC
>ML808672.1:202185-213832 GCA_009831015.1 Picea engelmannii | reverse complement strand
CTTCCTCTCATGCAATCTTTGTATCTGAAAAATCATAAGTTCTTTTGAAATCTACAATTACCTTCCCCGACAACGGCGCCAAAATGTTGGTCACTATAACACCACACCCACAACCATTGTCAAAATGTTGGTCACTATAACACCACACCCGCAACCATTGGTCAAATAGTTGGGATTGTCAACAACACCACACCTGCAACCATGAAACATTAGGTGGCTTCACCAAGGACGAGATCTCTGTGTCAGCCAATAGTGTCGATTGTCATACGACATCCAACCCTTCAAGGATGAGGTATTATGTGATGTTTCCCCACTAGATGTTTGTGATATTCTTTTGGGCCAACCATATATGTGGAAGCCCCATGATGTTTATGAGTCTCAACCCTGCAGTGTCATTGCTTCTCTGGGGGAAATCTCTACAGAATAATAGAGGTAGTTCCAACTATTGTTCCACCTAAAAAGCTCTGCAAGGTAGTATCTCATATTGAAAAATTTAGCTTCTTCACAATTGTTGGTCACTATAATTGCTTATTTAACTAAACAATCAAGTGCTACATAAATTGTCAACCCAGGGAAGTCTGTTATTTCAAAGGTGATCACGCACTATATATGCTCAATCTCAAAAGCAACCTAGATTTGTAGTAAAAACATATTAATCACACTTTGCCTTGAACAAACTGAAGTTCTAACTTGAATTACAGGAAAGCAACTTACCTATTGTAGAGCTCAAAGTTTAAAGAAATGATTAATTAACGAATCTTGGATTACATTAAAATAACAACAAGATGTTGCAATAGGAAAGACCAACTATTATGTAACCAAAGAAAATGACCCTATTCCCAAAGCAGGAATCTTCGTCACCTGTTTCTGATCATCACACTTCATGAACTCATTGCTTAACTGAAATAATTGACACACACTGAAGGATAACTATCTCTAACAGAGAACATGACCCTATTCCTGAAGAAAGAACCTTCAGCACCTGTTTCTGATTATCAAGATTTCATAAATTCACCAAGAAAGGTTTCTAACTAGAATGATTAACAGTTACTCAAGCATAAATCATATGAAAACAATGTCATAGCATGATAGAGTTCTGTAAAGTAGTGTTTCAGCAAAATAGAGTTCAGTAAAGTAGTGTTTCAGCAAAACATAATTTAATCAAAGCATGAACAGAAGTAATACTAACACACTACAAAGCTAATGGGTGAATCTTGTGAAGAAGGTGGGCCCTCACTTTTCACAAGATTCCCCTGAAATGAAAGGGACTAGAAGAAGATGCTCAGAATAATATTTTATTCATCTGTCAACTGTGTTACATTACAATCTGAAGTGAAACACGTCCCTCTCCAAAAAATCCTTTCCTAGCTAGAACAGAAGATGATCATCTCTCTAATGATGATTTCCTCTCATTTAAAGAGGAGAATCCCTTCGATACAATTTGATCACGAATTACAGGTGTACATTTGAGTCCTATTCTTAGTCAGATCGACTTTCTAAACTGGAATAGGATGTTCTAGTCTCCCGCAATAGAATGTTATTACAAGTGCTGAGTGATGTGTTGCTTTGGAAGCTGGAGTAACAACTTATTTATTTGTCTTCTTGTTAATGTTGTTGTATGTTGTTTCAACATCGCAAATCGCGGGTTGTTTCAGCCACGAGATTTGCGTTCTGACTTTTTCAGCAAGTTGGTCTGATGGTTAATGCTAGCTCAAGATGCGACTGTTGTGGTCAATCTCTGTGAGTTGTTGTTTCAGCATCGTTGACCATGGACTGTGTGAAATCTTCTTCTATGTGAGATGTTGTTTCAGCATCGTTGACCACAGTCTGTGTAACAACTTCTTCTGTGTGAGTTGTTGTTTCAGCATCATTGACCACAGACTGTGTAACAACTTCTTCTGTATGAGTTGTTGTTTCAGCATTGTAGACCATGAAGAGTGTAACGGCTTCTTCTGTGTGGGTTGATGTTTCAGCATAGTCCACAAACTGTTTCAGCCACAGGGTGTTTCAGCAACAGGTCTCAATGCTAATCTACAGTTCGAACTGTTTCAGCACTTATACCTTTCTGATCAATGGTTAAGTACGAGAGTAATGTAAAATTATATGCAAAACGAATTAAACATATAGTAAAGAGAAGAGATGTTGTATGCCTTTAGAAAGATAGGGTAAGGTGATAATGTGAGTTTAAATGTGAGTGAAACAAGGGTGTAAAGATAGCGAAAAGTGTGAGCAAAAAGGTACATTGTATGGTCCTAACAACAATCTGTTCAAAAGGAGAACATAATGACATTGCAACCGCTACAACCTCGCCCCAAGCACCTTCTATCCAATAGAAGTAGGTCGACAAGGCTGCAACAAAGTGCAAATATACCTTCTGCACACCATCCTCTCATGTATCTAGACTTTTTGAATAGCCTCAGCCTCAACAGGTTCTTGACATACTTCCACAAAATGAGCAACGCGATGTCTCCAACAATACAAGTAGCTCACCAAGATACAGATCCAACAAACGTTTTTCCCTCTCCCCTGAAAACTCAACGCAATGGAGAACATTGCTTCCTAATGAGGGAGGATCGATCTAGGTGGATATCGATGGCCACCCACCTTTTTCTACTAGCTCAAAATAGTTTTCTACAAATTTTGGTAATTTACTATTTTTAGTAGGTTTTAACTTCTGGGGCCATTTTGAGGGTCTAAATGAAGGTTTTTTGAGATCAAGGTTCTCAATGATATCCAGAGGCATGATTGAGCCCTCAAAATTAATCTCCTTGATGATACCTTTCCAACGAGCTATCATATGCCTAAAACAGAGATCATATGCAAATGTTACGACCCCGAGAAGTTGATGTACTAACTTACCCAAACGGGGCCCGCATGAATTTTGGTGCTTCATCTCCTAGGGTTAGGTTTTTGGATGTCGAGGGTTTTGGGAATTTATGTTTATTTTAAAAAGGCCTTTAGAGACTCATTTTAATCATCTTCTTGCGAATGCGAGTAGTCGTCACATCTCTTCTCAGAGATAAGCTGCCACCATTCTAGCGAGTCTTTCACTTTGTATTTTTACAGTCTTTGTACATTTCTTTCATTAATAGAAATCGTGTATTACTGTATATTTGTGTTTATGGTTCCATATTTGATATATTTATTTTATATTATTGAATATCTGTGATATCTCTGTGCATTTCTTTATTATATATCCGATCTCATTTCTTGCCGAAAATAATCTGGATCAGTGGTATCAGAGTAGGCTGTTCTTGAACGTTTTTTTCAGTGCATGTCCACGACGATGTCCGAGTATATAAAGTTGAGTCTTGATCTTTTCTCTCTTGAGGAATATCTCTCTCGCACACCCAAAAAAACCTCAATGTCGAAAGAAAAGAAAAATGATGGAGCAGACGATCCTATCAGTCTATTGCTTGAGCAAGCTCTCACGTGACAGAGGGATGAAATGATAGAGATTTTTTCCCACATTCTTCAATGCCTGCCGATAGAAAGAGACACATATTCATCAAGTGGCCCCTTTGGAGGCACCTCACCTTTCAAGGTACAAGTTAATTTTGATATTCCTGTATTTGAAGGACAGATAGATGTAGAAGCCCTAGACAAATGGTTAAATCTGCTAGGAGGTTATTTCTCTGTTCACAAATTTTTCGACAAAGATGAGACCACCTTCGCACTCTTTAAATCTCTCCCCCATGTCAAACATTGGTGGGAAACTTATTGGGAGAAGAGATCCACAAAGGAGTTTGAAATGTATGGGGCCGATCCCACTTGGGATTTTTTTGTGGATGCGGTAAAGGAACAATATTACCCTGTTGGAAACTATGAGGACCAGTACACGAGATGGACCACACTGTGGCAAGAGAGGGGCCAAACAGTTTTGGAGTTCACCAATACCTTCCATACCTTATGCACCAATATGGGTATCAAAGACTCTAAGCGACATTTGGTTCTGAAATACTGTGGGGCTCTACACAGATACATCCAGACTGAAATGGATTTTCTGTACATCTCATCACTCGGTGCTCCTTATCGATATGTTGTTAGAATCGAGAAGAAATTTAAGCACCAGAACAAATGGTAGTTCAGTTCTGCAAATCCGCAACAACCGAAGTATGACAAAGACGGCCCTAACAACCAGTCTCCTGAAAACCAGTCCATGACATAGGAAAAGAAGGGTCACGGGAAGAAAAAAGAAGGACACCAGAAAATGGTGCGAGTTACAAAAAATCCCCTGGCACAACACTGATGAATGTCACTCAAAACAATCATTGTTGGTCAAGATCAAAGACAAAGAGCCAAACCCTAATTTAGAATATGATTTTGAAAATAATGGTAAAGGACAGATCATTGACGCAGACCCTACTGCTATTGTCATGACCACGACAATTCAACCAGAAGAACTAACAGATCCTGAAGAGGGGGAGTGCCTTTTTCATTCACACATGTGGGTGAAGGGGACCCTGGTGCATTTTATTGTTGATAACGGTAGCCAGAAGAACCTCATCTTAGCAGAGGTCTTCAAATAGTTGGGATTGTCGACAACACCACACCTGCAACCATACAACTTCAGGTGGCTTTGCCAAGGATGAGATATCCGTGTCATCCAACAATGTCTATTGTCATTCGTCATCTAGCCCTTCAAGGATGAGGTATTATGTGATGTTTGCCCACTGGATGTTTGTGATGTTCTCTTGGGCCAACCATATATGTGGAAGCGCCATGTTGTTGATGAGTCGTGACCCTGCAATGTCAATGTTTCTTTGGGGGGTCATCTCTACAGAATACCAGAGGTAGTTCCAACTATTGTTCCACCTAAAAAGTGTCAAAAGATAGTATCTCATACTGCAAAATTTAGCTTCTTCTCAGTCTGTTCAAAAGGAGAACATAAGGACACTACAACCACTATAGCCTCGCCCAAAGCACATTCTATCCAACAGAAGCAGGTCGACAAGGCTGCAACAAAGTCAAAAGATCCCTTCTGCACACCATCCTCTCATGTATCTCAACTTGTTGAACAACCTTAGCCTCAACAGGTTCTTGACATACTTCCACAAACTCAGCAGCGCGATGCCTCCAACAATACAAGCAACTCACCAAGATGCAGATCCAACAAACACTTTTCCCTATCCCCCGGAAACTCAAGGCAATGGAGACCATTGCTTCCTAAGGAGGTAGTATTGATCCAGGTAGATATTGGTGGCCACCCACCTTTGTCGATTAGCTGAAAACAATTTTCTGCCAATTTTGGCAATTTACTATTTTTAGCAGGTTTTAACTTTTGGGGCCATTTTGAGGGTCTAAATGAAGGTTTTTTGAGATATAGGTTCTCAATGATATACAAAGGCATGATTGAGCCCCCAAAATGAATCTCCTCGATGATACCTTTCCAACAAGCTATCATACGCCTAAAACAGAGATCGTATACAAACGTTACAACCCCGGGAGGTGTTGGTCACTATAATTGCTTAATTGATTCAAACAACCAAGTGATACATAAATTATCAACCCAGGGAAGTCTTTTATTTCAAAGATAACCATGCACTATATATGCTCAATTTCAAAAGCAACTTAGTGTTGTAGTAAAGAGACTTATACTAATCATACTTGCTTGAATAAACTGAAGTTCTGATTTAAATCACAGGAAAGCAACTTCCCTATTGCAGATCTTGAAGATTAATCTAAGAATCCTGGATTACATTAGAATAACACTTGCAATGGGAAAGAACAACTATTCTGCAACCAGAGAATAGGACCCTTACTCTCAAACAGAGACTTCAGTGCTAACACTCTTTTATGAAAACAGTAAGCAGAAGACAATTAACTCTATCTAACAGAGAACAAGGCTGTCTAGTTCCTTCCTTTCTAAGCAGTAGCCTTAAGCCCTATTTCTGTTTATCACACTTGTGAAATTGAGGTTTACAGAGAATAGGGTGGTCTGATCCCTTCCTTTCTGAGTAGGAACCCTTCACCCAATCCCTGGCTAGCACACTTGCAGAAGTAAAGGAAATCTACAGAAGATAAGGTGTTTTGATTCCTTCCTGTCTGAGCAGGAACCCTTAACCCAATCCCTGGCTAGAACACTTGCAGAATTAAATGAAATCTACAGAAGATAAGGTGTTTTGATTCCTTCCTGTCTGAGCAGGAACCCTTAACCCAATCCCTAGCTAGCACACTTGCAGAATTAAATGAAATCTACATAAGACAAGGTGTTCCGATTCCTTCCTGTCTGAGCAGGAACCCTTAACCCAATCCCTGGCTAGTACACTTGCAGAATTAAATAAAATCTATAGAAGACAAGGTGTTCTGATTCCTTCCTGTCTGAGCAGGAACCCTTAACCCAATCCCTGGCTAGCACACTTGCAGAATTAAATGAAATCTATAGAAGATAAGGTGTTTTGATTCCTTCCTGTCTGAGCAGGAACCCTTAACCCAATCCCTGGCTAGCCTTATAAAATCATCACACAAGATTGCTGATAAAAAGAATTACAAATTTCATTCAATAAACTAAGACAGAGTCAGTCGTGTTTCAGCAAAGCGGAATTCATTAAAAGCAGCGTTTCAGCAAAACGAAAGTTAATCAAAATGTAAACAAAAATTGTACTAACACACTTCTACACTAATGGGTGAATCTTGTGAAGAAGGTAGGTCCTTCCTTCTCACAAGATTCCCATGAAACGAGAAAACTAGAGAAGGATACTCAAAGCAATATTTTATTCATATGTCAAAACATCATATTACAATCTGAAAATGGAATACGTCCCTCTTCTCTGGAGCTTCTTCAATACATAAAACTTCCTCTCCCCTGAATGATGATTTCCCCTCATTAAAAGAGGAAATCCCTTCGATACAATAATTACAATGCATATCTAAGTCCTATCCTTAGTCAGATCTACTTTCTAAACCAGCATAGGATGTCCTAGTCTCACGCAACAGAATGCTATTACAGGAGCTGAATGGGGTATTGCTGTTACGACTGGTGTAACATCTTCTTCCCATTGTTGCTGATGTTGTTTCAGCATTGCAATTCGTGGGTTGTTTCAGCCACGTGAATTGCGCTCTAACTATGTCGGCATTCTGTGTAGGAGCGACGGTTATGGCTTTGTTGACTGCTGACTGTAACAACTTTCTTTGTTCAACATCGTCGGTCCTGGTGGTTTCCTCTGTGTTTCAGCATCTGTAACTCTGGACTGTGTAACAACTCCGTGTTTTAGCATCTGCAACCTCATACTGTATAGAAGCTCTATGTTTCAGCATCTGCGACCTCGGACTATAAGGTAGCTCCGTGTTTCAGCATCAGTTCTGTGTTTCAACAACAACGACCTTGGACAGTTCTGTGTTTCAGCAATAGGCCTCAAATGCTAATCTACAGTTTTGAACACTTATGCATTTCTAATCAATGGTCAAGTACGAGAGTGATGTAAAATATTATGCAAAACAGATTAAACATATAGTAATGAGAAGGGACGTTGTATACCTTTGGGATGATCAGATAAAGTGATAGTATGAGTCTAAATATAGGTGATCAAAAGTATAATAGTGGCAAAAAAAGTATAGGAAAAAAGGCACATTGTGTGGTCCTAACATCCCCCCCAACTCAAGGTGTTGCATGTCCTCAGGCAACTCACTCTGAATCAGAGTCTTGATACCGACTCTGATCATGTAAGTTACTCAAGATGTAGCTCTGGGAGGTACTGTCCGTTGGTGTTCTGAACCCTTGCACCTGCTGCAATCTTTTCCATGCTGTTGTTTCTGCCTTCTTAGGCAGCTTATAACTGACTTGATACATTTCTATTGGCAACCAGAGGATGGGGAAATAAAACCTGTACCCTATCCAGTTTTTAGCACAATGCCTAACACACTGGATGTAGTTGGGTATCCTGGAAATTGCTACTTCCAAATTGGCAGGACCAAAAGGATTGTGCTGTTGTCTCTTCTCCGTGGATTGTTGCCAAAACAGGTTATTGGCCTGGAGGGCAGGAATCTCTATGGATCTGATAATGTGTTCACAATCCTGGAGCACTTCTGATTGTAGCTGTTGAACATGTTTAGTCACCCCTGGTTGTTTTAAGAACTCATAATATTGTGAGATAAAGGTGGTTGCCTTCTGTGGTTCTGGTCTAATCCAGAGGAGGCGATTATCTTCATTGTGTTTGGTAGCCAAAAAGTCATCTTGCCAAATGATTTGATTGAGGAGAAAGGAGGTGAATGATCTAATTTGAATGTCCCCAACAAGGGGATTTATGTTTAGCAACCTGTTTTTTGGAATAGCCTCATTATGAAAGTATGCCTCACAGAGGAGGTGTTGATCCCTGGTAGAGGCAGCTACAAAAGTTTTGATAAAATCTGCTGATTGTATTATTGCATGGGGTTTACCTTCTAGAATGGATTTGATCTGAAAGAATGTGAGTCTCTCCGTCAGGAATAAGGAGTAGTTGCAAGATGGCTTCCTTGTGGCCAGCAGCTTCTGCACCAAATCAAAGACCAGGACCAATCTACCTTTCAATTCTTTGTTCTTCTTCTTAAACTCACGAGCTTCCTCACATATCTGCTCTAGAGCTTCCCAATTTGAAAAAGTGTGATTGATCCAGATTTGTTTGTGCACTTGCAAGTTTTTGGCTTGAGTTTCAGCATATTCTTTCTTCCATTTTTGTATTTCTGCGTGTTTATCCCATAACTGAGTCTGTGTTTCAGCATTGGAAGTAGTGGGATGAAGTAAGGTTTGAGTAGATTATTCCCTGGAAGTGGAGAGATGGATCTGTTTGGGAGGTGTAAATTCCTCCATAGGCACCGTCTGTATAGCCTGGTTAACAAAGGTAGGGGCTTCTTTTGTTGCAATGGAGGGATCAGTCTTCAGCTTGGGAAGGCCTGTTGGTTCTTGTGTTGCAGCAGGTTCAGTCTTGAGCTTAGGAGGGCCTGCTGGTTCTTGTGTTGCAGCAGGTTCTTCCTTGGCTATAAAAGGTGAAGGAATAGGGACTGCTCCAGGCATTGGGACCTGAATTACCTTATAGCCTGCTTGGTAGTAAATATCTCCACATTGGCAACACACATATTCTTTACACAAGCTCTCTGTAGTCTCTGTTGGTAGGGTTGTTGTTCGAGCTAAGGTGTACGAATTTAGCTCTTGTTCATATGTTGCCTTTACCCTGGCTAATTCTTGTTGATATGCTTCCAACTGAGACTTTAAAAACTCGTTTTCTTCCAAGACATCGGCCATTGTTCGTTTGGATTTAGAGATGACTGGTTCTTGTGTTGCAGTCATAGCCTCATTAGCTGGTTCTTGTGGAGCAGTGACAGGAATGGCAGCTGATTCTTGTGTTTCAGCCTCTTGGTGTAAGGAGAGTAGTGTTTCAGCCCCTTCAATTTCTGATTCCTACATTTCAATGTCAATGTGAGCGGCTGGTTCTTGTGTTTCGGCCATAGCACCCGGGGTCTCTAATTCTTGTATATCAATTTCTGCGTCAGTGGCTGGTTCTTGTGTTTTAGCCACTTCATTTGAAACAATTGATGTCTGGGCATCTTGTTCCTGTAACTCGACGTCAATATCAGCGGTTGGTTCTTGTGTTTCAGCCACTTTATATGATACAGCTGGTGTTACAGTATCCTGGGCCTGTGATTCCTGTAATTCAATTTCGAAGTCAGTGGCTGGTTCTTGTGTTTCAGCCACGTTATTTGAAACAAATGATGTCTGGGCATCTGGTTCCTGTAACTCCATATCAGTGGCTAGTTCTTTTGTTTCAGCCACTGAATGGGTAGCTGGTTCTTGTGTTTCAGCTACTTTATTTGAGACAGATGGTGTTACAGTATCCTGGGCATCTGGTTCTTGTGTTTTAGTGCCCGTGGCTGGAATAGGCAAAGATCCCGAGATTGGAAAGGTTGGAGGTGGACGGAGTGTTAGTCAAATTGGTGGGGTGTCTAGGGTAGTGGTCATCAAGGGTGGCCTCATTGAGGCTCTTGTTCTCTTTTTACGCAAGAAGGGTGGAAAGGGGGCAATCTGTTTTCACTTTCGTAGAGGTCTTTCCTGAATGATAGGGCGGGCAACATTTTCTGGTTCAGAGTCATCACTGAGAATATGAAGGGCGGGAGTGGATGACTCTGGTAGGGTATGTGGTGGATTTGGTGGGGTAGGGGAATTGACTAGACTGATTAGTTCTGTGGGCGAGATATTGGGTACTTCGGGGAAGTCTGGGGGGTTTTGTTGTTGCTGCTCCTGGGGAATTTCGGCAGCTGGTTGAGGGTTTATGGGTGGGTTATCTAGTGGACGGTTTTGTTGGTTAAAACCCCCATTGATGAGTAATTGAAAAAGACGGTGGTGGGTAAGTGACAGGGTTGGATCTTTTGCCTTTCGACAGTAATGTGTCATATTCTTCAAACAGCCCAGCAAATAATAGGGAAGATTGACCCGTCTGTTATGCCTTAAATGAGAAAGCAAAAGGAATTCATGTTGATAGACTACCTGATAGTGACCTTTGTAGGTCAGGTAGTGCTTGATGAATTTGGCGACCTTCGACCACGGGGGTGGCAGTGAACTGAGCTGAACGCCTCTGCCCTTCAATACAATTCTTTCCTCAGGCAGGAAGAAGCTCTGTTGGACATCCCTGATGATATGCTTCCGACTAAACATACGAGTGTCATCCCTAGGGAGGCCTGAGACCGCTGCTATGTCTTCTTCTGTTACAGATATTCGAACTCCCTCGACGACAGAATGGTCCTCCTGAAGATTTCGGGCGAACTGTAGAACTTGTTGTTCATTATATCCCTGAAGTCTGTGGAAATAATTGAGCCACCCTGCCTGCTGAAAGATTTGATACGCTGCTGGGTAGTGTTCGAGCAGCGCTGTGGTGGCGGGCTCATTTCATATGATGGATCCTCCCATGGCTACTGGCTTAGTGAGTTACAGCATCGAGAGTTTGTGTATCATCTCTGCTCAGAGTGATTTTTCCGAGCGACTTATGTAGGAATAATGGTTAAATGCGCGAAAAGGTGGTGAAATGGGGATGATGGCGGTGAAATCGGATGAAATGATGGTATCGCGGATTTGATATGTACTTCCCCTCCCATCAAGTGCGATTAGTAATAATTGCACTTGAATGGTCATAATGGCTAAAAATCTTTCTCATTAACTATAGCCTAACTAAATTACATAATATTTACGTACCTCGACTTACCATTTGATTCGTTTTGCCAACAAGATATCATGCCTGTCCGTGGTAGTCCTATTGTAGTGGATACCTTTGATTGTGTCGAGGTTTGCTGACTAGAAGGACGAACTATAACCTGAGGGCGTAGAAGCTTGCTGACAGGCGATGGTGAAAGACTGGTGTTTTAGCAACAAAGAAGAACGAAACAATTGTTGTAGATGAAGAACTGCTGATGAATGGTGTTTCAGTATCGGAAGAAAGTCGAAAGTGTTGATTGGTGGTGTTTCAGCATCGAAGAAAATGATGAAGGGTTGTTGACAATGGTGTTTCAGCATCGAAGAAAATGATGAAGGGTTGTTGACAATGGTGTTTCAGCAATGGAAGAATGACAGTGCTGAACAGTGGAGTTTTAGCATCGGGAAAAATGATGAAGGGTCGAAGAGAAAAGGCGAAACAATAGCTGGACGGTGTTGTTTCGTCGATGAAGGATGGTGAGGAGATGGCGG